>PQWD01014265.1:0-81266 GCA_019425675.1 Leucinodes orbonalis | reverse complement strand
GTGAGAGGAGGCCTGAAATTGGGACCAGTACCTGAAAAGTTGAGAGGAAGTCGGTTAGCTTGGTATGGGCATGTCATAAAGAGCATGATGATGAGGCTGATTAGCACATTACGAAGCGAGGACTAAATCTGCATGTGGATGGGTGCGTAAAGGAAGGCCAAAGAAAAGATGGATGAACTGTTTTAAGATGGATATGAGTGTGAAGGTGTTGGAAGACGTTATTGAGGTTGCTTCAAGAGAAAAAATTCCTGGGTGCCGGGTGAGTTCGTGTCGGAGGATGTAAGAATCTGCTGCGTGCCGGGAGAGATGGAGTCTGAGGTTGGAGCAGCCGGGAGTTAGTTTTCGACATGGATGGACCCTTTGTAGTGAATGTTTGTGAGATTAAGATTTAAATATAACACAGTGTGGTAGAACAGTTTTTTATATACTTTTTTAAATTGTAGAAATGTGGCCACATATTACGTTCAATCTTTCATGTATCATGTAGACTTAAAATTTGTGTATAAGGTAAGTGGACAAGTTGATAAAATGTAAATTAACTATATGTTGTAACAATAATTTGATACATTGGATTTTATTTGATTTCAAATCTGGTAAGTGATGATTTTTTATTTTTCAAAATGTATGGAATAAATCATTAATTTTAATCATTTACAATTTTCTGCTGTTATATTATAATTTAAAGTTAGCGATAAATATATTTTTCCCAATCTCAATGTTTGTAAGTTTTTTTTAAAGGTATTTTGCTTTGTGTGTAAATCTAAAAGCTACAAATCTAAGTATATTAAATTTCGAAATATACATTACTCTGTTTTGTTAAATTATAAGTCTTAACTAGTAGGTGTTGGAAACGTTCCCATATTCCAGTACATTGTTTTCTACATCAGCGAATTATTTACTGTGTCTGGTTACCAACAGATATATATTAGTAATTAATAACAACACTTTGTAATGATTATGATTTCTTTGTAATGAAACTCAATATAGTTGAATATATACCGATACATAAGTAGTTTTTAAAATAAGAATTGTAATTTGAAATGTAGGATGATTTATAATATTTAATAGGCAAGAGTGAATAATGGATGAAACTGATTGAAGATTATTTTGTGTGATGATTGGGCAAATGTACAGGTTTTGTTGAATTTATAGTTTTTGAATTGAGAATTCAGTTGAATGTTTTTTTCATACAATGGTATCACTGAGTGATCACCCAAAAGGAAAAAATATTTAAATATTTTTTTGTATGGTTACGAAAGGTTATTAGAAAAAGGTATATTTTGAAGTTGTAAAAAACATGAGACTTGAATAAAGATGGCAGAAGGCACGTAAGTATATTGTGCGAAAGTCGGCAACGAATCCTTCAGATAGAAAACTGTTGGAGTCATTAGATGTGTGAAGTTGACCGGTATTTAAAATTAAGAATATTATTGTTATAATGGTACAAGGTAGAACATAGGGTGACATATCCTTTATTTGATCATGGTTTAGACGAGCTTTTTCTCCGTGAAAATAGTAAGAGATCTATGATCTTAAAACATGCACGATGCAGTAGTAATTTAGGACTAAAAGGTCAGTGAAATGTGGAAATAAATGTATTAAGTAATTTGATAAACGCACCTGCAGGCCCATTGAAAAAATTAATACCGAAGTAAATATATAATATGCCAGGAATGAAGATAAAGGAATGATATTGTGATAAGTGTGTTGTGCTAAGTAAGTTCATGAGGAAAAAAGAGATCCGACGCTCTTACGGTGAAGGAAAACATCGTGAGGAAACCTTCATGCACGCCTACGAAGAGATTCGAAGGTTGTGTCTGAAGTCGTTCAATCCGCACTGGGCCCGCGTGGACGACTAAGGCCTAATCACACCCTATACGGGGAGGCTCGTGCCCCTAGATGGGGACGTTTAATGAGCTGATGAAAGAGATAGAAATGACGATTTTTTTAGAGTTGTACTGATGAACATTGTATTTAAAAGAAATGAATAGAGAAATGGAAATGATAATTTGATGAAAATAAAGGAAGTTGTTTTGTTTAGTGTAGAATATTATATGACTATAATTTTTATAGATACGTATTTGCAAGCTAGTATACTACTTATTTATTCATATCTAAATTTTGTTGTTAAAAGCGAATAAAGGACTTGTTGCGTAAATTCGGCTTAAAGAAATTTATATTATATTAAATAATATATAAGTGTAGGGACCTGCCTGCTGTGCCTATTTATGTATGTAATACGAGAATAAGAAATAAAATTAATTTTCTAATATAATATTGATGCACTAGAAATAAGGTTTTTTTTGGATTAAAAGATAACATTCTTCTTTTTCCATGTAAAAAAATATTTTTGTTAAAGGTACTTAATGATTGTTTTTCTCAATAAAGCTCTGTGTTAGCTGTAACTTATCTTTAGAGAATATTATTTTATATTAAAATTTTCAATAAGTATAAAAAGATATGTAGCTATTCTTTGGCTTTGGAAATAGTTTTTTTTATAATTTTGTATTATTCAATACAAAAAATTTTTTTTTCCTTTTTTTTTTAAATAACGTGGGAGGTGTAATGTCTGTAGACAACCACCCTCACACATAAGTTTTAGTATATAAGCGTAGTTGTAAGTTATTTGATTCATTCTTATTTACACATCCGAGTGCACACAATACATCTTTTCATTAAATCTCCCGGTCCCCACATTGCAAATAAATCATATTTTTTCTCATTATTTTATATTCACACTTATACTTAGATATACCTTAACACTATTCAACGAGCGGATCCCGCATCTCTCTCTCTCTCTCTTCAACCTATCGCAGTCCACTGCTGGACATAGGTCTCCCCCATTTTGCGCCAGACATCCAGTCTCGCTTTTCTCTTCTTTTCTTTTCTTTTCTTTTCTCCGGATCCCGCATGTTGAAGTCAAATTGAAGACTTATAGTTTCAAGATATTCTCAAAATAAACACTTGTGAAGTGGCGTAAGATAACGAATTATTGCAAAATGAATGGTGGTTATATAGTGCTGAAATGTTAAAAATAGAGTATTGTAGAATATAATTACAGGCATAGACCTTACATCTGTTGTCTCGGGTGCTGGGCGCAGTGCGGCATTGGTGGAGAATAATAAATGTCTTGTGGTCGGTCTTAGTCATCAATGCCGCTCTGTCATGGTCAGGCGTATCACTTACCATCAAGTGAGCGTCCTCATTGCCCTGTTCACTTTGTAACATAAAATTATATACAATCCAAAGCCAACAAGCTTTTAACGTTAACACCACACTCTGGCGCAATGCACAATTTGATCCCTTTAGCACCATTTCTCTATCGGACAACTCGCCGCAGGGGGTTCTACCCTTTTGTTGTCTATTTATATTCGTACAAAAAAGTTCGGTTCCACATTCATCATCCAAACTGCAAGGCAGTGGAATGACCTTCCTGCGTCTGTGTTCCATGATACGTACCTACCTTAATTGCAATTGGGTTTCCAAGGCTAGAGTAAATAGGTAGGTATTATTAGAGCTTCCGTGATACACCTTCGGCTGCATCGTTACTTTCCATTAGGTGAGGTAGCAGTCAAACGCACTCAAATTTTCAATAAAATAAATGCGGAGGAATTAAAAAAATCTTAAGATTGAGTTTTAACATTATAAAACCTGTATAGCAGTGGACTGAGACAGGTCGCAGATAGAGAGAGGGTCATAACTCCTGCATTTATATGGTTAATCTACGTCTCTTCTCAACCACTGTCTCGATAATATTCTTTGATCATCCATACGAAGACCGACACAGCTGTACTTGCATAAATTAGCTGCCGATCGCGCAATCCGTTAACCGTCCAAAAGGATCAATCAACCAACATTCGTCCACTGCTGAATATAGGCTAGACATATGTTCCCCCAAAGAGCGCCAACCATTCCGATCCTGAGCAGCCTATATTAGCAAGCCATCAGACCACCGCGGCACAGGACGTCCAAAAGGATGGGAATTCTTTATCCTTAATCACCAACTTCATGAAATCTAATAGACGAAAGGCTTAGAGAAATTACTTGGAATATATACCAAAAAATCTTAGCTATAACCTAGGGAACAAACGTGGGAACAAGTCTCTGTTCTCGTGTCAAGATTAGCTCTGGTGAACAAAGAGCTAACAATGTCAATAAATGTGATGTTATTTAAATTTTATCATTGTATAACCTTAAGGTTTATGAAACTCTATTATTAAATATATAACTACGAACTACTCATTCTTGTAGATACATTATAGTCGGTTCTAATTTTGTTTATATTTTCTGATAAAAGTAAGCTTCAAACCGACGGCCCACTTGGCAGTCATCATCATTGTACCTTTTTTCCTAGACGACTCAGTACCGACTCTGCCGCCTAGTAAATAAAGACTCTTTCTCTAAAATTAAGATGTCGATTCACTGGTTGCCGTAAAGCAGCACTGGGAGGGTCGCCATGCAATATAGGGATCCGGGGACTAAAAAACATATGCGGTGTGTATTCCATCAATTGTATATCAAATAACTTATAATTACTCTTGTTTACTAACTTTATACAAATGTGTGAGGGAATTGCCTATACACACGACAGTTTGTTTTTCTGTGTAAGCAATACAAAAATGAATTATTAATTATATATTAATTTTATTTAATACAGTAGTATTGTGAATTAGGATGACGAACACATACAATAATTCATTCCTATTATTGATTGTAAATGAAGACTGGTATTGTTATTTCTTTTTCTCTGCTTTGTGAAGTTATTTCCACTGAACTTGTAGACGATAGTTGAATAACCGCAACAATAAAAATAGTAATCGAATGGTTTAAATTTGACGTTTAATGGCATTATTAATTACTCGTTTCGCGATGACCTGAACATGGTCACGTACTCCAACCAGAACCAGTACTCAGCGAAGCTTTATCCTTACTTGAAGGGCATCTGAAATATGCCCTTTCTAATGAACCAACCGAAAATTGGCAAAATTTTAATTTGCCAAAGAATACTTCCATATTATGTATAAGAAATTCAATTTCAAGGAATCGTACACGCGTTTAAATGACAAACAAAACAAGGAAATTTGGTAAATGACTATTTTAACTGAGAGCGATTGGACGTGAGAGATATATACCTATGTACTTTAAAGTTCTATTTTTAAGCATAATGTTAAGATAATTTGCATTAAATACAAACAATATTTAATATAAATATAACCCTTTTGAACCGGTTGCAGTCAAATGCTGGGCATTGTTAGGTCTCCCCCTTTAGCTCTTCGCTTTCTAGATCCAGGCGTCACGTATATACGTATACGGAGTATTTTGAAACCTAAAGTTGATTGGTTTTGTCCATTAACATTCCGCTATAAAATTCGCTGAAACGTATTAAACTTGCTGTCAATACTGCGTAAATTCTTCATTGTTAATAGGTATTAAAAAATTAGTTTGTATTTTTTAACACACGTGAAAAAAATGTTTGATGATGCTAATGTTTAAGTGTTAATTGGCATTTTTAGTGCTAACTTGTAAACTTGATTTTAACTGCCTCTGTGGTGTGTGTGAGGGTGGAGTTTGGATATCACTTAATCCAGGGGTGGCGGGTTTAAGTCATACGGAATACATGTGTACACGCATTCTTTCCCAGTTAGAGCATTGCATGAGCGTCGGTGGCTCGATGGTGTGGATTGTTACCTTCCTATTGGGAGGGCGCAGGTGCAAATCCCGCCACGTACCAATGTTTTTTCGAGTCTTCGAAATTATATGTACGTTATCCGACGCTCTTACAGTGATGGAAAATATCGTGTGGAAAACTGCGCACGCCTGAGAGCGATTCAAAGTTTGTGCGTGGAGTTGGCCAATCCGCACTGGGCCCGCGTAGACGACTGAGGCCAATACATATTTTACGGGTAGGCTCGTGCCCCTCGGTGGGGACGTATAATAAGCTGATGATGATGAGAACATTGCAGGTTGAATAGGTTGTCAGAAAAGAGAGATTATTACAAATACGCGCCTCATAGGATACGATAAGCTGTTGATCCCGAACGACTATTAGGCGGTCGTATATAATTAATTATGTTATATAAATAACGTTACAGATAGTATGTACTCTGGCCCTAAAATTTTGATGGGTTCCCAATACCATGTTTCATTGTTGGGTAGGATGTTTCAATAGTGTTGCCAATTTCGAAATAAACATTAAATTAAAATTTAACCATTAAAGAGGCGTGTTTCCTTTCAAAAAAACATTTAAGAACACAAAAAAAGTTTTAAAATGTTTTCGAGAAAACTAACTTCATTCTTTCAAATAACTCATTTTAAGGACTGAGTTTTAATCTTTGCCTTTTTCAATTTTTTTGAAACGAAACGTGACCTTCCGACTAAAAACAACGTCACTAAGGGAAAAAAATAAATTAACGCGAATATTGTAGTCGCCAACGAGGTCGTCATTATGTGTAAATTTATAAATTTAATACGTCATACATTCAAGGGTTGTCATTGACATTGGTCTTGGCCAGGCTTGAACTGTGCAAAAGCCCAATCATTTTTACCTTCTTTTTATACGGTACCCGCAGAAGGGAAAATAAAGTTGCGGCACACCGTTTCAATTTTTTCAGACAAATAATTTGTTCCAAGCAAAACTGTGAATTTTGTTTTCTTTGAGTTTTATTTTTGATATTACGAGAGTTTATGGCTCAATGGTGTTGCTCTTCGATCGGGAGGGTGCAGGTTCAAATCCCGCCACGTACCAATATGTTTTCGAATTTTCGAAATTCGAATAACCTCTTACGGTGAATGAAAACATCGTGAGAAACCTGCGCACGCCTGCGAAGAGATTCATAGATTCTATGTGAAGTCGGCCAATCCGCACTGGGCCTGCGTGGACGGCCTATATACCCTATATGGCTAGGCTTGTGCCCCTTAGTGGGGACGTATAATGAGCTGATGATTATTAATAAGAATTAGTTTGATAATAATAATATATATCTTCAGACACTTGCCACTAACAAATAGTTCATTAATTGTTTGCAATTTTCACTGCTACTTATTTCTACCTTACGTACGTTTATTTATACGTTTAGTTTGGAAGTGTTACTATTTTTTGCCACATCATCTAAACTTACTTAAAGGGGCTGGTTACGCATTTCACTACTGTATCTTAAAAAGTATTAAAATAATATAATTTCGCCTTTTCTAACTAAAGTTATTGTATTTATCTAGGTAACTAGTGATAAATACAATTTAGTCTTGAAGTCCGAAAATATCATCATAAAATTGCAAGAAATAGTAATATGATAAAAAAAATGCTCCAGGTGTATCGAAAGCTTTACGAGTGCGCACGCGCAACCAAGGCGATTGAGCTCTACTGAAGTAAGGCGTCGCTTCGGTCAGTTAGCCAGACTTTACACGGCGCTAGTACACACTGGACTTATCCATAAATTGCTCTCCCTGTTTCAAAATAAACATTAACAAATTATGTGCTCAGTTGATAACTTGTGGTAAAGTTTGATGGTTTATGAAAGATACTGTTGGATTTTGGTAAGTGCTAATTTTATTTAAACTTTTATAATTTTATTTCAGTTTTATTTTAAATTGTATCTAGCTTTAACCAAAATATTATTTAACAACATAATTACAATAATTATTTTAGTCAAGTTTCACATAAATTCCATTAACATGTGTTTATTTTTTTAAGTAAAAAAAAATATAGACAATTTAGACTATGGGGTGAAAAAGTAAAAATATAAACCGTTACAAAATCCGTTGCGTAGATTTACCGATTTAAGCATGCATACTGCATAGGGATATAGGGACAGATATATCGACTTTGTTTTATACTATGTAGTGATTGATTTACACCTGTGACTTACTGCTGACTGATTAATTGCACTATTATACATTTTCCGGAATATCTGGTGGATCAATAAGCAAAAATGGCATTACTTACCAAGGCTGTAGTTCCACTAATTTTAAAATACGACTGCTTTTCCTTATTAGTACATTTTTGCAGGGATTCTATTATTTGAATAATTCCATTATAGTTTTCCAATAACATATGGGGTAATAATTAATGTGTCTCAATTATTTGTGGATATTCTAAATTGGTATTCTAGTACTTATTTGACGTTAGTTAGAGTAGTGGTGTGAGACTCAGGCTTCAATTGCAATGACCGCAGTTTCGAATGCCAGCGCAAATGTTATTTGAACGTTTAAATTTGTCTTTGATTCGTAGAAGTCGAATACATAGAGTATTAAAAAGTTATCACGCAATACTTGAGGGAAGTATTGCGTGATATATGCAAGTATTGCGTGATAAGCAATACAATGTTTTGTCTTATCGTATATGACAATATTCAAGTGGCATTAGGTCTGGAATAAAATTTACAAATAATCTGAAAGTCGAAGTCAAAATCCATTTATTCAATTTAGGCTTACGAAAAGCTGTTATAAAAGTAAAAAGAAAAACAAATTAAATACATATTATGTAAAACAGTTCAATTATTAAACTAAAACAAATATGAATTTTGAGATTTGAAAAAAAGCGCTTGTGTGGTTTTGGCCTGCTGAGAAAGAAACACTTGAGAAACACACACACAAAGAAACAAAACTCTAGATAAAACATTTAAAAAAAATAAAAAACAATGATTGGCTGCTGTGGCTGTGTGTCAAAAACTGAATAGGTTCATGTATTTGCTCTTTTGTATCTCTTCAACATATCTCAGTTCACAGCTGGACATCTTTATATGTCGGTCCTCCGTTTTTCTTTCGCAAGTTGTCAGTCCATTGGACCGAAGGGTGTCCTACAGTGATAAATGCAGATACTGTCACAAATTTTAATTATAAAATTTAACTGCCTATCAGCTAGCTTTCATAAATGAAATATACTCGTAGTACTAAACTAAAGACAACCACTTTTGCCGTAATAATTAATTTGAGTGGATTTGAGTTTTCTCTATTTGTAATATTCGTACTTAAAAATATTTTTTTAATTGAGTCTCAAGTAAACTTCAATTTTCTTAAAGTTACTCCGAGTGAAACAGATAGGTCGGTCACTTTTTCGACCGATTCTCCGCAAAGTGCCTTTGAATAATATTACAATGTTGTTTAGCATGTAGCACTATTGGGGAGTCATCGTAATTGTCACTCACTAAATTTAGCAACGTCAGTCATTATTTATTTCATTAAGCATTTTATAATTTATTCTTAAGTATGGTTTATTCATTATTGTTCATCGTACTCACATTTTTTCTCAACAAATACAACAAAGCGCACTTAAAATCATCGTTTGGGTCGAGAATTAACTCCTAGTGCAAAAAACAATATATTCAAAAATATTTGAATAATTATTCTATTATTCAAATATTTTTGAATATATTGTTTTTTTTTGTAGATCCAGTGCAAAATTATATGCTATATGTGAAAAAAAGAGTAGAACTCTTTTTTTCACAATATATTATTCAGTAAAGTTGACTTTGAAATAAGATATATGTTTAACATAGGTGTAAATCCTGACTACATTTGAAAACTGCGTAACCTTTCTTTATAGAGTAATTTACTTTATTGTGAACGTGACGGTTCGCTCTCTTGATGGTAAGTGATACGCCTGACTATAACAGTTGCAGTGTTAAAGGGAATTAATAATAGTAGAAAGACATGAATTTCTGTCAACACTGCCCTGGGCCGGCACCCGAGACGACAGATGTGAGCGCTCTCATACCCGATAATTTTACGAGTTACAGTGCCCTCAGGTCAAAGCACAGAAGTGCAAAACACCTTTTTTAATGTTTGGCACTGCGGAGGTACCTACCTAGACGACTCAGGACCGAGTCTACCACCTAGCATATATTATGTTCTACATTTTATGATATAGTACGGGTTTTATTACATATACCCTTTTACTTGCAGGAGGTATAAGCTGAGTCTGTAATTATGTATGGTAGCTAATTCATTAAACATGAATAGGTACGATTTGATGCTCAACAATGGAGATATAGTTTAATATAACTGTCAAATCTAAAACATGGATTAGGCGTACACTGATTGCATAAGATGATTACTGTAACTCTTTTTAATAATAATGAGCAGCCGCTCGATGTACAAATCACAACTCATTTTTGTGTCTAACAAAGCTAGTACCTGTAAGTTAAACCCAAATTCTCACGCAAGTCTGAAAGGTGTAGTCTTCGGATTTTAAATTCCAACCAAAATTACAAATAAAAATTACAAAAAATATTATCATTTTATTTTTTATATAGAAATTTATATTAATTCTTAAGTCATTCAAATCACTTCCAAAAAAGAACACATTCAAAATTATCAACAATGCAGCCGAACCCTTTGATTTTTTTTTACGAGCGCGAATTGGTGGACAAATATATAAAAAACACTTGTAATTTTATTATCATGAGATTTGTTCATAATTGGTGACGATATACCACTTTAAGGAAGACAGATTAAAAACAAATGACACAAGCAACGCTGAGCTTGGCTAGCGAGTGTGACGTAACAATTCTTTATCAATGCAGAATATAAGCGATTGTTCAAGCCGAATGGAATCACATGTATTGTTGATAAATCATTAAAAATACCTTACGCACCATTTCACTAGATACGTTTCTAAATGTTTAATGTTTTATTTCGATGACTGCATTTCAAAGAATTTAGTTACATTGTTGATACAATGTTGTGTGTTTATGGTGATGAGCAAATGTAAGGATGATACGTCAGAAATAGTACACCCAGGTCACCTTGCGAATAAGTTTTTTTTTGTATTATATTGTGGTCTGCTTATTTTTTTTAATTTGTATCTTGACCGATATCTTAATATGACAAAATACCTAAAACAAAATCTATAATTTTGATATAATTTGCTCTTTCATTATTTTGATTAGAAATCATATAAATGATAATGCGTAACTATTGAATTTATTGGTGGAAGTTATATACTGAGCAGTACGAACTACAGTTCGAACCAGAGTGGTAGCTTAATTTACATTTTCAAGATTAAGTCAATAGTATTGTTATTTTTTGGTATTCACCATGAAAACAAACGATTCCAAGCTAAAAACGTAGAAAGTTTTCCGGATCATTCATTATAATGCTTAATTATTCTTGCGTTAAAAATAATTATGTAATAATACAATTAAGAGCGACACTAATCGCTCCATTAATCTATCCGGTAATAATTACAAAAAAGAGCCAATTGCTTTACAAAAATTCCTATGATATTTTCCCCAAAACGTTGCCTAACGTTAATCACAGATAAAAATTATGTCAAATTATCCAAGAAATATTTCTCTCTCTTTATTTTGGACTATTATACTTGAGTACATGCCATTCCTATAATAATCTTATCCTATTAAACAAACAGTATTTTATTAAGCTATTTAAAATATCTGTTTTATAATATTTTTTTAGACAATTAAGAAAATCCGACAGAACTCCCAGATGGAGATACTGGTTCTGCTAAAATCTGGTGAAATAGTCCAATGTAATACTAAGACGAAGTTTTATCATGAGATCTGTTCTGCTCTGCCCAAGCCCACATTCTGTAATTGTCTTTTATACAATTTATTTTATGTATATTTTTTATTTGTTATTTATTTAAGCAAAATTGTTAAAGGATATTTGCTCAAATTTGTAAATATGTAACGCATTTATGAAAGAGCGGAATCCCCGGGTACAGGCAATTTCTGCTTAAAAGGGGATTCCGACATACGAGTATTATGTTTGTTACAATATATTGGAAAGAAAAAACACTTTATAGAATTTTGTAATTTTTTTATTTTGTCTAACTTTTCCTCCCAGATTACAGAAATATTAAGAGCATAAGCATGTTAATTAACCCTTTAATGGTATGGTGGGGGGCGTGCAGCTATTACGCATAAAATTTTTCTAACCCAACTAAACTTTCTCTTGTACTATTATATTATTTTGTAATGAATGCATCCCTCTTACGTTATGTCACTTGCCTAGTAATAGTAAATGACTAATTGTAGTTGCTTAATGTATTTCCACATTTTTGGCGCTGTTTCGGTTAGTTAATGTACTTTTATTATATTAAGTGTAGGTTTTTTTGATTCGGTCGTCAGTCGCCAAATAACCGTTAGAGGCAATTTTATTAAATAAATTATATTTTGTTCGCAGAAATACTTCACTACGAGTTAGCAAAATGAGTTCTCCAATTGGTTTTAAAAATCCCGAATGGGACTTGAGTAAAAGTAAATGTAAGTATATTATTATGATAAATTTATTTATGCGTTTTGAAGAATGGCTATTAATATATAACAGAAAAGAATCTATTAAAAATAGGTCAGATTTTTTTATATCTGACGTAATATTAATAAAAAGTAGTAATATCTTTACGAAAAAATAGATGTATGTTATTTTAGTTTGTTAATTACAAAATAAGGTTTTTATTTTTTGTAATTTCACATATTTAGTGACATTCGGGATTGTTTCTTTTATAATTATCTTTTTTATTTTTTATTATTCACTGCTCATTAGATCACTAACTAAATGGGGGAGACCTATGTCCAGCAGTGGACTGCGATAGGTTGAATAGGAGATCACTAACAGTAATATTACCTACCACCCATGAATTCGCGGTATTCCGAAGGAACAACCTTTAAAACTTAAAACGGGATAGGGAACATAAATATAATGATTAGCATTCTTGTACATGTTAATTCCACGTCTACATCATTTTTTTTATATTATTTACATTAGCTCTGTAATGTTTTTCTAATAGTGTCTCAGAATATTTATTTATTTATAATAATTGTAATTGTTTACAGATGACGAGGTGGACGATATGTCGTTCATGAGAACACCAGGCCCTGTGCTGGTGATACTGGCGGGATATCTCCTATTCGTTTTGAAGATAGGACCAGCTTTCATGAGGAAGAGAGAGGCGTATAAGTTGAAGTTTGTTCTAGTGCTTTACAATGCAGTACAAGTGATATTATCCGCGTATTTAGTTCAAAAGGTTTGTTTATTATTAGTTAAATGCCTTAGATACTTGCGTACGGTAGTTTCTGCACATATAATAGTAATACATATATTTCACAAAGATCTTTCGAAACCGTAATTATGTTAGTGGTAACGGAAAAGTACTTATAAATTAAATAAAGTAAATCTTAATGACGAGAGTAACGTAGATACTTTCAACGTAAAAGTAAAAATAAGTACCTACTTACAAGAAAATGACATGCAAATTACAAAATATTTCTTGAAGAAATTTCAAAAGTTAACTAAACTGTGTTAATTTTATTCAACCTTAGGACAGAAGTTAACATAAATTATGTATTGTTCATGTCTACTGCTATATAAGGTTGACGGCAAACTTTCTCTAGACATTTTGATTGAAATAACCACAGATTTCCCAATACAAGAGATGGGGCGACCCGCGTTTAAAGTTTGACAAATGTAAGCCCAACGGGCATACACTGGCTGCCAGTTTACGCTCTGTGACAGTCGAGTCAAGATCCACGAATATTAGAAGAAATTACCGTTTTTTTCCAAAATGAATCAGTAAATCATCGCAATGAATCAGTAAATTTACCAAGTAATGGAATAACTTTTCACAGGTAAGAACCGAAAAGAAATTGCGACACTGGGACTGCCTATAAACTTGGCGGCTCGTCCAGTCTAATTGTATATTCGGATGTCTGTGGAAATAACACTAAATTTGTGATAAATTGAGTACATGTGATGCGGACATTACGTATTATTATCAGAATAAACAGTGAATGTCATTACGGTAAAATAAAGCGTTAATAATAGCTAAATCATGGGATCAAAATACCCAAAAATACCAATAACATGCGAGCTTGTCGACAGCCACGTGTAAGATTAACATGAATAATTAAAATATTGACGAAAGTCTTCGAACGCCCGCGCCGATGGTAACAGTATAGATTTACAAAGTTTTTTTTTCATAACATAGGGAGGCAAACGAGCATGCGGTTTACCTGATGGAAAGTGTCACCGCCGCACATTTGCAACAGCTGAGGTTGCAGGGATGCGTTGCCGACCCTTTATATTAGAATACGCTCTCTTTTTGAGGTCATATCGTTCCGGAAACGTTTCCGATGGCGAATTGATTCCACAAATTAATCGTACGCGGCAGAAAATGTAAAAAATACGCCTATACAGTTCCACTGTATAGGCGTATTTGAAACTTAATATTTACGATGACTTGTAGTCAATGTTTGTCTGCGGTCACGTTTTAAGAACCGCCATATTTGCATGGCGTATTTGCACCCGTAAAGCTATAAAAAATACAGGCTTTATTATGTGTGCTTTGGTAATTTTGTTTGAGCAGGTCGTTACCGCCTTAAGATAGGACTCCACCACTACTTGTATTTTTTTAAAATCATTATCATCATTACTATCTATAAGGCCTACTAACTGCTATCATAATCTTGGCTTTAGGTATAATATGTATTGGTACTATTATTGCGTCTTTTTACCAACTTTCATCATCATCATCAGCTCATTAGTCGTCCCCACCGAGGGGCACGAGCCTACCCGTATAGGGCGATTAGGCCTTAGTCGTCCACGCGGGCCCAGTGCGTGTTGGACGACACACAACCTTCGAATCTCTTCGCAGGCGTGCATGAAGGTTTCCTCACGATTTTTCCTTCACCGTAAGAGCGTCGGATAACGTACATATATTTTCGAAAATTCGAAAATACATTGGTACGTGTCGGGATTTGAACCTCAGCCCTCCCGGTAGGAAGGCGACAGTCCACGCCACTGAGCCACCGACGCTCTAAGTCTTTACCAACTTTAATAATTTAATATTTGATTCAATACCTGTAAAGAGCTTAAAGAAAGCAGTTTGTGTATATAACATATAGAATCTTTATGCAGGGTTTTCTAATAATCGTCTTTACTTTGTTACAGTATTTGTTCGGGATACTCCAGATGGGTTTAATACCAAAGGCTTGTTACATAGACAAGGACAATATGCGTTCAGAGGTAAGCCCAAAAATCAACTAGTCAGAAAACAAAAAATATTTTCAGAAGGTACTTTAATTTTGTAAAAAAATACATTCACGTATTTCGTTGAAGACGAAGAGACGTTCATTTGTACTTGCAGAGTCGTACTCGTAGGACGAGATTCGCATGAAAATATTGAAAAATAGAGAACAGATATACTTGATCGGATATAGTTTAACAAAAGCTGCAACTTGAAACTTGATGAAAAATTAAAATATCTCCCAAGGCTTACCACAATTTACTGGTCGGTTTCTTTCTTTCGAAGTGCTCTTCTCACCAAATAGGATCAAACATGAATCTACGTACAAAAATAACTGATAATCATTTCACAGATTCTTACCGGCATATGGTGGTACTTTGCCGCGAAACTGAGCGAGTTGCTGGACACAGTCTTCTTCGTGTTCCGAAAGAAGGACAACCAGATCACGTTCCTGCATCTGTACCATCACACGATCATGGCGATCGGCACGTGGTCGATGCTGAAGTACTCCCCCATCTCATCTGCTGTTCTTCATCGGCTTCCTCAACTCCTTGGTACACGTGTTCATGTACACATACTACGGTTTGGCTGCCTTCGGCGACAGATTCGCCAAGTATCTCACGTGGAAGAAGTACATGACTACTGTGCAATTGGTAAGTTCTGATTCGTCTATACTAATATTATACTGACTGCTTTCTGATCCGTAGGTCGTGGGTTTGAATCCGTGGGAAATCCGCCTTGTGAAAGTTACTTTGTGCAATCTTTCCTGATTTGGTAACGACATTAATAAATAAATAAATATCCACTGACATTCACACAACGCCATCTAGCACCAAGTTAAGCGTGAAGCCTTTAATATGGGTACTAAACAACGGATAAACATACTTATATATATTTTTTGTAACTGCCCGGGGATCGAACCCGGAACCCTTGGTGTTGCAGTCGACGTCACAACCGCAACACCAAATGGGTCGTCAAACATTGCAGGCAAAATAACTTGATTGTCTGAAAAGAAAGATGCTTCTGTGCTCCGGAGGGCTCATGAAGCCGAGGAGCTCATTAGGTTTTTTTGCAACTATCACAAATTTTAGTTTTGATTTTTTACAACGATTAAATGTACCTGGTTCCTTAATTTTTTTATATGAAAACATTAGTTATTGTTCGATTTGCACTGACATGCTCGTATGTCATGGAAACTCAAAATTTACTTGCATGTGCAGGCTTCGATTAAATTGTAGGAATGCCATAATAATCTATCCTCATAGCCTTTACACCTGTCACCATTAAATTTGTTATTTAATTTAGAGTAAGTTTGCAATTTATTTTTCAGTTTCTTTAATAGGATTAAGGAAATTATCGCTAATGAGGTGAAGTTACGTCATTAGTATTTGTATGCGGGTTCTTATTTAGATGTACCTATATTAATTTAAACAAAACATGAAGAAACTCAATATAAATAAACTCCTTAAGCTGTTTAGTTTGAGTAGGTAGTCAGATGAAATAGTTCAAATATAATAATAAAAACAAAACATGATTTCCGCGCGGGCCGATCCCTACCAGTTGACCATCTGCTACCCGCCAACTTAACCAGGTCATCAGTCCATCTGGTTGGTAGGGAAAGGCCTATATCCTATAACGCGGGGTCAATTTAGATTGGAGGGTGTTAAGAACTATCATCCTAAGATTGTAGGTACCGATGGCTGAACGAGCCATCTGTAGCAAGAAGTGACTCGATATAAAAAAAATCGTTCACCCATTCGATGAGCAGCAATGGCGATAGTTGCTTTACTTGTGCGATCACCTACCGAACGCACTATCATTATACGTCTCCACAAAGGGGCACGAGCCTTGCCGTCTATAGGCCGTAGTTTTCCACGCTGGCCAAGTGCGGATTACCACGACTTCAAGCACAAACTTTTTAATCTATTCGTAGGCGTGCGCAGGTTCCTCACGATATTTCCTTACCGTAGGGCGTCAGGTTCCAATTTCGCCACGTACACACATTTTTAAAAAATTATTGTATGTACATTTATCCGACTAGCCACTTTGCCAACTTCTATTATTAACTATATTATTGCAGGTACAATTTCTGATGATTGTTCTACAGTACGTGGGCATCGGTCTGTTCTCGGAATGTCCACCATCAAAGGTATTGCCTTGTTCGTAGCATCAAACACAGTTTCATATTAATGCTATTCTTGAACTTCTACAGACAAAACTACAACAATAAAAGCAAAAGAAACAGTTCAAAAGTAACAAATAAAGAAGTGCCTACGTTACTTAGTAAAAAGTGAAATAGGATTTAATTTTAAATAGTTTAAAGACTTTTGGGAAAGCTGTTGTTCAGCGAGTGTAAATATTAATATTATGTGATATTTCTTTGTAAGTAAAACACTGGTTTGTATATTTGAGAATTGTTATACGGATTCTTGAAAGATATTTCGTCGATTTTTACTTATGGTTGTTCTAAATAACAACCACAAAATAGATAAATAATAAATTTTGCTTATTTAAAATAAACTATCACGTGTAATATGTGTGTAAAAGGTTATGACTTTAACAGAATTTCAATTTGAGTCTAAATCCTACATATATGGTACCAAATCTTGGAATAAGGCTTAGTGTACACGCCTTATGCATGCTCATCATATCGAATGCAACGGATTATAAGTAAAACTACTCGTAGTTGTCTAGAAGAGATACATATATTTCATAAGCATCTGTATTTGTATGAGGTATATGCACCTCTTCTAAGAAACGAATAGTTTTGCTATGTAGATGGGCCAATCAACTTATCGTTGTGCGATCACGCATGGAACTATAGTTGGACCATTAATAAATTATAATTTGAAAAATATAATTATATGTTATTTATGGTTATGACTAAATGTTAGTTTAGTTGTCTTTGAATATAATTGTTTTTCAGTTATAGTTATAAGAAATCGTGTTGTCTGTGGTTTAATTATATAATTTAAAAATGAATAAAAAGTATTTAAAACATAAAACTTATGTGTTCTTTTTTAAATATTACTGTTGGCTTCGGTGCGGAAGCGTCAGTGGCTCGGTGGTGTGGACCGGGAGCTAAGATTCGAATACAACACATACTTATGTATTTTCGAATAACGCTCTTACGGTGAACGAAAACATCGTGAGGAAATCTGCGCACGCCTGTGAAAAGATTCAAAGGTTGTGCGTGAAGACGTCCAACCCACACTGGGCCCGCGTGGAAGACTAAGGCTTAAACACCGTACATACGGGTATGCTCGTGCCCCTCGGTGGGAAAGTTTAATGAGATGATGATGATGATGCTGATTCTAGGCCACTTTTTAGTAGAGTAGAGTAAAAAAGGTCTTATTTTTAAAATCCGCAAAAATAATTTTTTGGGTTGAGAAATCAAATGGTACCAACCACAGATTTCCCAATACAGGAGATGGGGCAAGCCGCGTTTAAAGTGCGACAACTGTAAGCTCAACGAGCATACACTGGCTACCAGTTTACGCTCTGTGAGACGAGTCAAGACGCACGAATATTAGAAGAAATTACCGTTCGAGTCAAGACGCACGAATATTAGAAGAAATTACCGTTTTTTTCCAAAATGCCATCCTGTGCAATTGTAACATGCCATCATCGCAATGAATCAGTAAATTTTCCAAGAAATAAACTTTTCACAGGTAAGAACCGAAAAGAAATTGCGACACTGGGACTGCCTATAAACTTGGCGGCTTGTCCAGTCTAATGTATATTCTGATGTCTGTGGTACCAACCGAAGTCTGTTTTAAATACGCAAATGCACCATCAAAGACGTTAAAATCTGACAAAGGTGAAGAGGTACCATGACTTTTTGTAGTGTCATAAAGATACATTTACGTTCAGTAGCAAAACCAATGTCATGGTCTACATTGAAAGATCTTAACAAGTAAGTAACAAGTAATAAAAAAGTTCTTTGCGTTACTTGATATATTATAGCCATTTTTTTAAATGTAACGCTTATAACTACTAAACATAATAAACAAAATGGGGAGTTCAGTATCGAATACTGATCATATTTTATTTGTAAAGTAATTTTTTAGAATAATTCAACATATTATAGTATTTATAAAGTGCAAAGTTATTTGCGTTTGTTGTTATCCATATTCTCTCTTAATTTCCGTAGGTACGTAATTTTTATGTATGCGCCCGCGCCGTACCACAGTAAAAAGAACAGTAGGTTATCTAAGGCCGCCCGCCGAGTTATTAGCCTACTCTTGCGTTGATCCCCAGGGTTGTCACTTTTAATATTTTCGAACAAGCAGCATTTGATCTAAATACTTACTAATATTATGTAATATAATTGTCAGTGGCTCAATGGTGTGAACTGTTGCCCTCCTTCCGGGAGGGCTGAGGTTCAAATTCCGCCACGTACCAATGTGTTTTCGAATTTTCCAAATTATATGTACGTTTTCCGACGCTCTTACGGTGAAGGAAAACATCGTGAGGAAACCTGCGCACGCCTGCGAAGAGATTCAAAGTGTGAAGTCGGCCTATCCGCATTGGGCCCACGTGGAAGACTAAGGCTTAATTACCCTACACGGGTAGGCTCATGTTCTTCGGTGGGGACGTTAAATGAGCTGATGATGATGTATTATAAATCGGAAAGTGGGTTTGTTTGTTTGTTTGTTTCGCTTTCACGCCATAACTACTGAACTAATTACTTTGAAATTTTGTAGTCGTAAAGTTAGTAGTCCGGATAAATAATAGAGTACTTTTTATCACGGAAATAAATGTCATTCTCGAAGGAAATCTAAAAAGCACGATATAACCGAATTCCACTCGGGCGAAGCCGCGGGCATAAAGCTAGTTTATGTAATAAAAAGCATATTATGATTGAATACTCTACCAATATATAAATTTAGTAAAAATAAAAAGCCTTCATTTACATAACATTTATATTAAGTTACAAATTTGATACCGAGAAAATTTTCACCGGTTTCTGCACGTCCTGAACGTTTCATTATTATTTGTTAATGTAAAGTAAATTCTCATTCTTATGTACAATTTTTGTAAAAAGGCTTTAGAAAAGCATGGACACGGCATCTTAAATTCTATATCAATCAGTTGATCGTATTATTATGGTGTGGCCGGCGAGAGTTGACGTACGCAAGCGGTCGTGTAACTTGCGCGTGCTCATAGTCACGCGGCACAGCCCGTACTGTCGCCACCTTATTCAAACCGAGAGCGGCACGTTTGTATGAAGATGTTTTACTGTTCTGTTTAGTGTGGCCGTACTATATCGCTTACACTTCATTGAATTAAAATGGGGCTTCCATAAGAGTTTGCCGGGATTAATCAATAAAATGTTAAGGGTATGTTTAAAACAGTCCAAAAAAGTGTTCCGAATGCAGTGACAGCACATATACACAAATTTCGAATTTTTAACACATTTACCAAAACAAAAGAGTACAAACTGTACTCTCTTCGGCGGTTCGTTTTTGAGGCACGGGTGGCGTATCTACCTTTATATATACCGAATATCATTGATCATCATCATCAGCTCATTAAACGTCCCCACCGAGGGGCACATGCCTACCTGTATAGGGTGATTAGGCCTTAGTCATCCACGCGGGCCCAGTGCGGATTGGACGACTTCATACACAACCTTCGAATCTCATCGTAGGCGTGCATGAAGATTTCCTCACGATGTTTTCCTTCACCGTAAGAGCGTCGGATAACGTACATATATTTCCGGAAATTCGGAAACACATTGGTTCGTGTCGGGATTTAAACCTCAGCCTTCCCGGTAGGAAGGCGACAGTACACACCATTGAGCCACCGACGCTCTATCATTGATGATAGTAGACAAATCGGACACAATGTATGCATGTCCTCTGCTTAGCGTATTTAACCTATTGCAAACTACACCAACCCAAATCGATTACACTTATTAGATATGCACACAACTTTATTTGATCATAGCCGAATGATAGAAGCGTCAAATTGACTAAGCAAAGACAACGCTGTGCGATGAGTATAAATTGAATATTTACAAATGTATCTATGTACGTCATGTTTTTCAAAGTCACGTTTTAAAACGGATTAGAATATTTTTGTCATTTCCTCTCTACGCTAATTATTAATAACTTATGACTAGTTGTGTGGTTAAATTTTTAGTGTCAATCACGCGAAGACATTTTCTATATATTAAAATAAAATTCTATTTATGTGAATAGGTTTTTAACCTGGCCGCATCTTCTGTATTTAACATAAGGCAAGGCGGCCTTAAACGTGAACCTATAGTTAAAAAAAAATACAAGCAATATCTGCCAAAAATTATTAATTTAACAAAAGCTCTTAAAGACTATTTAATACAACTAAATGCGGAGTACTTAAATTGAGAAAAATACAAAAGAAGTTAGATGTCCAAATTTGTATATATCTTCGCAGAATTAATATTATATAGGCTTAGTCCGGGCTTTTAATATATTGATTGATAGCGGACCGGGATTGATAGCAATCCATTACGTCATTGGGATTATTTTTTGTACATTTATGTATTTACATTAAACACAACTACGTCATACTCATAAGGTTTCCATCTTTACAACGTATTCACGGAAACTTCAATAATTATATGCTTGGTATAAGAAAGGGAAGTTTTCACTACAAAACACTTCCGGATAATCGATATGGAAACATTGTATGAATCACATATTTTTATATTAGTACGTACCACTTGCGTGAATGGGTTCCCAAAAGTTCAATTGTGTACTATGACAATTATTGATTCTTAGTATTTAATACATAAACTACTTCAAACTACACGCCTTATATTTTTTAAGAATTAATAAAATTTAATTAAAAAATACTCTACGGAAATCTGCATAAAGATGTGTGTTTGTATTGATTTAGTAATATATACTATGTATGCATTTTTCAAAAAGAAAGTATAAATGTTTGTTTTTTTCTTTAGTCCACGTTATACATGGCGCTCTGTGAATGTAGGTGTATAATAGTGGATAATGGATATTTATTAATACATTTAATTGTTTGACACAAATGCATCTTGTAGCGGGATTCGAAACCGAAAGTTCCGGGAACTCAGAAGACGTTGTGTACAAATGTTGTGTATTTTTATTAATAATTTAGAGTAAAGAGTGGGGTTTATACCTATCCATTGATAATATTAGTGTAGTCTTAATTTACGAGAAATACTTAATAATTAAGCGACACTGTATTATTTACTTAGTAAAAACTGTTTTGGCTACTGTTTACGTTAACTGTTTTGTTTATATGTACTATTAAATTGTATATTTTCCAAATAAATAAATAAATCATTACAAAACTCAGCAGGTTGAACTCAAATATAGTCGTTATCTTTAACAAGAAAATAAAAGGCTTTCAATTCACATTATTAAAATATATTTACAAAAAAAACAATTGCTATAAAATTTTCTCCAAAAATACCTTACTAATACTTAACATAGTTCGTATACATTATTATTAAACTAACATTATTATATCTATTTTAACATTTTACTTGGCTTTTAAGCTTAGCAGTAGAGTCTTCAACATGTGATTTTTGCTTAACAGTTTTCGCAGGCGCTTTCTTCAAATAGCATTTTACATAAAAATCACTGAATAGAAACACAAAGAAAGCAGTGTTGAATAATATGATTGACAGTAAGAAGTAAGATGGTGGACATCCTCCGTAAATGAAGGTGTAGACTGCGTGGAAGAAGATCATGATGAACTGAATCTGTAAAAAGAAGTTGCGATGAAAATAAATTCAAGAAAAAAATCTTTATTTTGATACGTTTATTTATGATATCAAACAAATGAAAAGCTTAAAATTTCTAAAGATGATTGAAATGATTGCCTAAGCTGTGTCGTTGTATATGTTTATGAAATAGCGAACTAACAAGCAAGAAAGACACCTGATGGAAAGTGTTCATCTCTAGATAGGAATACGCTCTATTCTTAAAGGTTCCTATCTCATATAAAAATATCATCAACATCATCATCAGCTCATTAAACGTCCCCACCGAGGGGCACGAGCCTACCCGTATAGGGTGATTAGGCCTTAGTCGTCCACGCGGGCCCAGTGCGGATTGGACGACTTCACACACAACCTTCGAATCTCTTCGCAGGCGGTCATGAAGATTTCCTCACGATGTTTTCCTTCACCGTAAGAGCGTCGGATAACGTACACATATTTTCAAAAATTCGAAAATACATTGGTACGTGTGGGGATTTGAACCTCAGCCCTCCCGGTAGGAAGGCTACAGTCCACACCACTGAGCCACCGACGCTCTGTATATAAAAATATAATAAATACAAACTCTTTTTCTTCGATAATATTAAGTACAATAAATTTTTGGTAGTATCAATGCCTAGTTATGCATGCATATTTGCTGTCTCTAATTCCCCCGTAATACTTCATACTTGACACCGGAATTTTAAATTTCTCTTCTTTTTCTTTCTCTTCTTATAGTTTGATAGCACTTATGTGAATGTATGTATATAATATTTCATCCAAGGTATATGCGTAGATACTGTTTATATGTATGTATTTGTGTATGTATGTTTTGAAATTATATTTATTGTATTTTATTATTTTTATATAACTTAGGTTCTAACTTTTGCACAGCCCAATTAATCATTATTAATAAAGTATCCTCTTCTGAAGGTTGTCTGGAAGAAATTGCTTTTTAGTAATAAGACCGCCTTATTTGTACACTTTTTGTTCTGTCCATGTTTTCCCTTGTAATATGTTTTATGTGCAATAAAAGTTTATTATATTATTTCTAAGCTTTCTTTGTTTTTCTCGGCTTTTGCCGGTTTACTGATATACACGGGCCTAAGCCAAGTGCATATCAGGATTTATGTTTATATTTAGGTCTAAGGTCGGGACGGTATCATTTGATTGTAAAATGATATTTGGCGTTGCGTAGATTGACTGATAGTTTGGGTACCTAGAAGGTCATGTGAAAGGTGGCTGATATTTTGTGCGGGACGGTGAGTGTTTGGTTGTGGTGAGGCAGATTCTATTTGTAAGAATTTTCGTACGATTCGGCAAGTGTTGAGAATGACGGCTTTTTGCAGGAGATAATATGTGTTAGGTGTAAGGTTTAGAGTTTTTAAGGATTGGTGTAGTTGTTTTGGGATTACTCCTGTTGTGGACAGTACTATTGGAACTATTGTAACTTTTTCGAGGTGCCATAACCTAGTTATTTCATCTTTTAATTCTATGTATTTATTTAATTTTTCAGCTATAGTGTTTTGCAAGTTATGAGTGTTTGGGACTGCAATGTCTATGAGGAAACCTGTTTTTTTGATTTGTCTATTAGTGTAATATCTGGTCTATTGTAGTGGATTGTTCGGTCGGTCAATATGGCTCTGTCAAAATAAAGTTTAGTAGTAGAGTTTTCTATCACGCTTTCAGGGTTGTACTTATAATAGGGTTTGATAGAGGTGATCAATTTCTGCTGGTAAGCTAGTTTTTGGTGTATGATATTTGCGACTTGGTCGTGTCGGTGCTTGTAATCAGTTTGTGCTATCGTTTTGCATGCTCCTGTGATGTGCTGGATGGTTTCTGAACAACTGTTACATTTTCGGCATGTGTCAGATTGTATGGATTTTATTATATGTTTTTGGTAGTTTCTGGTCTCTATGACTTGGTCTTGTATTGCCATAATGAAGCCTTCTGTCTCCGGGAAGAGCTCGCCACGACTTAACCATGCGTTCGACGCTGCTTTGTCGACATTAGTATGATTTAAGTCATGGCGATGTCTTCCATGTAGGGACTTTCTAGCCCACTCATCGAGTTTGGTTTTATCATTGATCAGTTTCTCATTGTTTTGCTCTGAACTATCCTGCATATTGAGGGGTGTAAATTTAAGGTCGTTTTTAACTATTGCGTTATGGAGTGTTGAGGTTTCAGATTTATTGAAAAAGTACTGTCTGAGTGTTATAATCTGTCTATTATGTAGATTTGTGATGTCAATAAGGCCCCTTCCACCTTCTTTTCTAGGCAGTGTTAATCTTTGTAGACAAGATCTTGGATGGTGCTTGCGGAATTTCGTCATTGTGGTGTTTATGATCCGTTGGAGAGATTTTAGATCTGATTTGGTCCAGTTAAGTATTCCAAACGAATAAGTGAGTACTGGTATTGCGAAAGTGTTAATTGCTTTTGTTGTATTGCGGGAATAGAGTTGGGTCTTGAGTATTGTATTTAGTCGGTGTCGGAATTGCTGTTTCAGTGTCTGCTTCGATTCTTTGTGTTGTATTTGGCGCGATTGATTGTATCCTAAATATTTGTAGGTGTCCTGTTCATCCAAAGGTTCAATCTGTTCCCCCGTTCTCAGAGTGTAGTGGTGTTGGTAGTTCTGTCCTGCTATTTACTGAATTTATCCTGCATTTATCTATTCCAAATTCCATCCTTATGTCGTTTGTAAACTGTTCTGTTAAGTTAGTTAGTCTGTTTAGTTGCTCTTCATCGTCAGCGTATAGTTTGATGTCGTCCATATATAGTAAATGGGTTATATTTTCTTTAAGTCCAGTGTATCTATTGTTGTCTGTTGGTAGATATTGTAAATGGTGTCCTACTGTTTCTGAGTTTAGTAAGTTAGACAAGGGATTTATAGCAAGACAGAACCACAATGGGCTTAGTGCGTCTCCTTGGAATATTCCTCTCTGTATTTTAATGGGGTCTGTCTCTATTGTCTCGGTAGGTGTGATGAGTTTTAGTCGAGTAGTCCAGTTTTGTCATAGTTGTTTTGAGGAGTGTGATTATTTTCGGGTGTATTTTATATATTTCCAAAATTTGTAATAGCCAAGAGTGCGGTACGGAATCATAAGCTTTTTTGTAATCGATGTACATGGTGAAAAGATTGGACTTCGTTTTTTGAACGCGTTTCAGTATTACTGAATCAATAATTAACTGCTCTTTACATCCTTGACTGAATTTTCGGCATCCTTTCTGTTGTTCAGCAAGGATGTTATTTTCGGTGATGTATATATCAGTTCTGAGATGCATGATGTTAGGATTTTGTAAAGAGTTTGCAAACAAGTGATTGGTCTATATTTAGCTGGGTTATTAGGGTCATTGTAATCTTTTGGTATCATGTATGTTGTTCCATGGGTTATGAATGTTGGTATTGTGCTCGGGTCTTCCAAGAACTTATTAAGGTGATTGTGAAGGAGTCCGATGCTAGTGAATTTTTTGTACCAATAGCTGTGGATATAATCTGATCCTGGTGCTTTCCAGCTATGTACATTTTTAAGAACTTTTCTATAAGTGTCTATTGGAATTTGATCGAAAGGCATATCTATGGTAGCATTGTGTTTGAAGGTTTCGTTTTGAATCCAGTCAGCTTGGACGTTATGTTTTACTGGTTGTTCCCAAATTCCTGTCCAGAAATTGTGCAAATCCTTTGGATCGGGATGTTTGTTCCTATTGTTTATTTCATGTATATTATGTATATTTGTTGTTGTCTGTCTAATGGATCGGTAGAATTGTTTTTCGTTGTTAATGAATTGATTATTTTGTTGTTTTCTGAGAGTGCATGCTTTATACCTACGTAATCGTCCCGAAACCACAGCAAGTTTCTGTTTAAGTGTGTCGAGCGTATGTGTGAGTTGAGTGTTAGGCTCTTCGTGTACAGAATGAATTTTATATTGTTGTACTATATTATTTACATGTTTTTGTAGGTTTTGATTTCTGCTTCCATTGATAAAATGTGTTATTCTGCCTATTTTAGTTCGTAAGTCTTCTATTTTTCGTTCGAGTCTACTTTGCCAGTGTGGTCTATGTTCTTTTTGTGTCCGACGTGATATTTCAGAAGGTTCAAGAGAAATTTTAGATCCATTAATTTTAGCAACTGTCCATGCTGCACTGTAGACAATTACATGGAGAGTTTTGAAGTCTGTTTCTAAATTTGTATTTTCAGGCAAAGTTATTTTGTTTAGATAGTACTATTGTTGCTAGTTTTTAGATGATTTCTGTTTCGGAATAAAGTTTCTTTTTGTGGGGTCTGTGTCTTTAAAATATTCGTATGCTCGCTGAAAGGTTTCGTCAATTAGGAGGTTTCTCTGTTGTGCTTGTTGTGGTGGGTTAGTTGGCGATTCTTCAGAACTATTGAGTTGTATTTTATTTAAGAATTCAGTGTGAATGTCTTCGTTAAAGCTGTTCTGTATGTTGCTGTCATCATTGTTGTGATTGATTCCTATTTCTTTTGATACTTCATTTCTAATTTCATTCAATCTGTTCTCACTTATGTATTTGTTACAAATTATTGCTCTTTTCTGGTCAGCTACTCTTTGTTCGCTTAGTTGCTCAAGTGATGGGAAAGCGGTTTTGAATGCTGCATGCAACTGTTGCCGCCAATTCGTTTTATTTGTTTCTAGTTCTGTTATACGGTAATAAATTCGCATAATTGTCTCATTTTGTTCATTAGTCCATCTCATTCGCGTTTGAGTTTGTAATGTTTGAGAAGGTTGTTGTAATGCTTGAGTGAAAGATGAAAGGGATGTTTGTAAATGATTCAATTCTTCTCTGACTTCATTGTAAATTTGGTCTATAGCCTGTTGTGGTAGTAATTTATTACGGATATTATAGCTCTTATTATTATTATTATTAGTTCTTTATGTATTTTTCAAAGACAGTGAACTAGCATGCGCTGGTTTTCAGTTCTTACTCAAAAAATTGTTTTCATTACCTACAGTTTTTAAATTGGATACTCAAGTATTTACTTACCAGTTGCATAGAAGTTATATATTTCTTCCACCACAGATACTTAGTCAACGACGGGAACGAGGCCAACATATAGTATGTATACATTATTATGTGAATAAATGAGTTAATCGTTCCGAGAAACACAACGCTGTAAGTTGGCTCGTATTTCAAAGAGATCCAAGTGTAAAGCACCATGCCGAAGTGGTGGTAGACATGGAGAAAGGTAAGCTGGTTCCATTTCTTACGCAGAATGAAGAATATCGTGTCGAGTAATTCGCTCACTTTTGCTATTAAGTAGTAATAGATGCCTGTTGTTACCTGAAACAAAAAGAAGAGCTGAATAAGGCAATAAACATTTTGCCGCCGCGGTCGCATTTCAATAAACACAAGGTTTTATATAGTGTATGGAATCACGGCGGTTAATAGATTTAATGTATACTTTCAGACATTTTTACGATAACATTTCAATTACGAAACATCATCGTAATATAATAAGAATATTCTTTCTTCAACCTAACGCGGTTCACTGCTGGACATGCTTCCTCTTTTCTCGTCCAGCCACCACCAGCGATCATTCGCAATGTTGACGTGACTTGCATTCACCGCCTAGCCCAACTGAATCCTCCTATTAGATTTCCTCTCGAGGTTATGCCGGCTAAGTTGAATGGTTTGGCCCATTGGCTGCTCACATTCGATTAAGAAGCCATCGACGCGTAATGGTTGTGGCAAAACATAGTCAATAAACATGGCTGTTCAGCATCTCAACAAGTTACTCTGATGGCTCCGCCATGATGTCGATATCGTCAGTAAAACGAAAATGACATATATACTCTATATTGACATTGACGCCTCGTTCAGTCTAGTTCAGGGTCCGAACCACATTATACAATGCGTGTGTGACCAGTTTCAGGGATATAACATCCCCCTATCTCACACCGCGACACAGATTGAAGAGTCATGACCGCTGTTCTTGGATCTAAGCGGTCATGTTAGCTGCGA
The DNA here is from genome assembly GCA_019425675.1 of Leucinodes orbonalis. Classification (NCBI taxonomy): domain Eukaryota; kingdom Metazoa; phylum Arthropoda; class Insecta; order Lepidoptera; family Crambidae; genus Leucinodes; species Leucinodes orbonalis. The sequence continues at coordinate 52,578 of PQWD01014265.1, read as the reverse complement.
GCTTGGAGAGACACTTCATCAGCTTGATATAACGACCGCAGTATGAACCAGTACACAGGATGGCGCTGCTGCCCACCATCCGGTATATTATACCTTAATCGGCTCTTACGACGCCCTCAGGAGAATTATAGGTGGAGACATTTGTATTCTAATCTCTCGTCCTCACACGGCGTATAGTTAATAATATTGTATGAATTAAATTTCTCATCCTTGATCATGATTTAATAGTATTATATTTAACTGTGCCTGCAACTTTATTTGTGTAGAAATAAAAATATCATAAGCTCTTCTTTATGAAATCAGCTCTCTGGTAGTTGAAGTGTCGTCAAATTTAGCGATTGGTCTTATTTTTATTGAATAACCCGATCGAAATGTATATTGATACACAAACAATTTAAAATATTCAAACGATACGAACTTAGACTACTTATTCTAGGAGAGTACTAATTTAATCATAAATTATTAATAAACAAAACACTTACTCCCATCATAACATTCTCATTGTTCAGCAAACAGGTTGTATTGAACAGGCCATAAGGACGTATTATCTGGACACCCTGTAAAGAAAAAATAAAACTATTTTCAGTACAGCAGGCAAAAAGCCGAAAGTTATATTCCTGCCCTCGGCAGAAGAAATTAAATTATTCGTTGCGTGGCAAATGAAAAAACGAATAAACACAAAACAATTATTTTTTTCCATTATTTGTTTTTTTTTTAATAATCGAAATACTCGACAATGGTAAAATTCTGGTGAACCGGAAAAATTCACTAAACTGCAGTTTATAATCTGTGACGTTTTACTACCTTTTTCATTACTATTATTGCAGTAGAATAATCATTGATAAATCTGACTTTTTTATGTTATGAAGTGAACAGAATGGTCAGGACGCTTACCTGATGGTAAGTGATACTACTATTCATGACAAAGCGGCATTGATGAAGACACACAACTGATAGACAGATGTTATTCTCCATCAATTCCACACTGCACCCGTCACGAAAGACAACAGATTCTGGGTATGTGCTCTTATACCCAGTAATTTCTCTAGCTACAGTGCCCTCATCCCGAAACAAAAAAGTGCATAGCACTCTTATTTCACGGGACGATATCTGGCACTGCAGTGGTACCTACCTAGACAACTCAGTATCGAGTGTACCACCTAGTATGATATTGATAGATAGGCTTTAAGACTGTTGACTCATTTATTTCCCCTACTAAGGTCGATAATTAGCTGACTAGGAAGCTCTTGTTCGAGGATACCAGCAATTTAAAAATATGATTCCGCTTGGTATAGGGAAAAACTCGAGTGCAAATCGCTTGTTACACGGTTGTATGGGTCTTGTCAACTGCTCAGGTACCAAGGTCTCGTTACACAATAATTATTGAGAACATTGTATTTACTTGTTAGTTTATAATAAATAATATAACATCTATGAGTATTTTGCGATTTGTTTGTATGTTTGCCGATAGTAATGTATATGTACGAGTTTGGCTTGTGTTTCAGTTTGTGTTTGTTTCATTAAATATTTACTCATTTAGCTTTATTTGGTAAATATTAGTTTATTGGATATGGTTAAATATAAGTTAACTTATTAACATTTAAATTGTGGTTTTCAGGTACTTTAGTATACCAGTACTTATGAAATGTTTATTGAATGTTGTTGACGACCCATGTATTAGTCGAGACGCGGCAACAACACTCATGGTTTCGGGTTTGATCCCCGAAAAAACAAATACATATATGTCTGCATGAACATGTCTATTTGTAATGGTCTGGGTGTTTCTATATATAAGATGTATGTATTTTTAAAGAGGAAAACATCGTAAGAAAACCTGCGCACGCCTACGAAGAACTTCAAAGGTTGTATGTGAAGTCGGCCAATTCGCGCTGGGCCCGCGTGGACGACTAAGGCCTATACACCCTCTATGGTCAGGCTCGTGCCCCTCGGTAGGCCTATGCGTATAGGTTGTCCTATATATCCTAAATATTCTATCCTATTATTGTTACCGGAAAGTATGGCTTAACGTGCCCTCGTACAAGCAGAATTATCTTGGTATGATTTAACCAAACTTGGGTATGTATATAGTAGTGACTTTTTCTATGCGATCTCCCCCCGAGAACTGAACTCACGACCACCATATAACCCGGCGATCCATACTCAACGTTTGGAGGCAGATACGAAACGTATTGACATGTTTTTTATAATCAAGTAAAACACTATATAAACCCATCACTGCTGACGTCCGTTTGACTTACATCATTGGTTACGCCGGTCCTACGCAAAGGGATTTTACAACTTTTTTTTCAAGAATCATCTTTTACCTGTACCCGTCGTTGACTTTGTATTACAAGTAGGTATACTTTTAACAATAACACATACTTGTATGTTAAATCCAGTTGGTTTGTAAGAAATTATTTATTGGTACCTATTTGGAACACTTTAAATTATCATGTTCTCAATTACAACTTTCCTAAAATACAAAATTAAAAACAATCTTTAAGTCTTGATATTATGGAAGCCTTATGATATTTTGAACTTTTATAAAATGTTTTTTTAAATATGTCGTTTCATTTTACGTCTTAGGTAACGTCGGTCTCACGCCCCAAGTGAGTATGAAAATTTTGAAACGTGTGTCGGCTACAAAGTTGTGGAGTGAACAATAATGCAGCTACTCTGAACACGAGATAATTCGACAGTGGTTATAAACGTTATTACCGTTTTACCAACTACCCGGTCTCACAGACTTATACGTCACCAATGGCGGGTTAAAGTATTGCTTTTATTGCGTAGATACAATCAGATTTAACAACAGCACCATAAACAAACGATTCCACCTTGAGAAATCTGCATCGAAATGTTTGTACTACAAGTTGTTCGAACCCGGAGTCGGAGAAATAATAACACGATTTGGAGTCTAATAATCATACCTATTTAATCAGGATATCAATTTACAGTAAATGCATTTCCATCGTAGACGCCGATGTACTTATCGTGTCAGCGAAATCAGATCTGCACACACAGAGCCTCAAACACAAACATGCTTTATTCAAATAAATCATTAAATTACACTTTTGAATCGTCAAAACAGAAGTACGTATTTAGTACCTACGTAGTACTTACAACACAAAACTAATAAAACAACTGCTATCAGAAATTCCAAAACTCAGGCATTGTTATTATAGTGAACTCTAGTACTACGATGTATTAAATTTAGAACTTGTGTGACGTCATTGATAATTATCTACAAAAAGATTATACAGGTGGTTGATTGACCAAAGTTATTATGATATATCCAATTCCTTAAAAATTGTAATTGATTTAGTATAGAAGTTTAAATTGATGATTTAAATTGATGTTTTTTTTTTATATTTGACTATTAATATCCCTAAAATTATTGTACACCTCTACTAGGTAAATTATGGCTATGGGTATGACAAAAGTCTTTGAGCAATGCGTCCTACCCGTACTAACATACGCAGCTGAGACATGGACACTGACTGCGGGATTGGTTTACAAGTTCAAAGTCACTCAACGCGCAATGGAGCGAGCTATGCTCGGGGTCTCTCTTAGGGATAAGATCAGAAATGATTTAATCCGTAAGTGAACTAAAGTTACCGACATAGCCCGCCGGATAAGTAAGTTGAAGTGGCAGTGGGCTGGTCACGTATGTCGCAGAAACGATGGCCTCCGGCCCGATGGACCGACGACTTGCGAAAGGCTGGATGAGAAAAGCGGAGGACCGGGATATCTGGCGCAAAAGGGGGAGACTTATGTCCAGCAGTGGACTGCAATAGGTTGATTAGGAATAGGAATATTATGTATTGTGAAAAACTAATATTTTTATATATATTTCACATTTAAAATTGAAGTACGTAGCATTTGCGGCGGTACCGGCCGACCGGGGAAGTGGGAGCGTGCCTATTACGATTGCACCCGTGCGAAGCAGGGGCGGGTCGCTAGTTACATAAATAAAATTGGAGTGTTTGTTTGTGATATTGAAATAAGCGTTTTTATTTCATGCACATGATTATATATGGAGGATACACCAACATGACATTTTTGTCTATACATCTGTTTGTTCCGCGTAAACTCTGAAACGGCTGGACGACGATTTCAACGGGACATTTATTGGCAGGTATCTGATAAGTAAAAATTTTGGCTACTTTTATTTCAGATAACACTTTTTATTTATGAAAATAGATAATGTTGTACCGCGTGTCGCGCAGCTGATAGCGTCGCGTGAGGATGCACGCCTTACAAAGGTTAACTGACACCCTGGATATACATGACATAGGCTTCTTTTAACTACGGGGAACATCTTATACCACAAGTTATACTGTAGGGCACATGTAGTAAAATTTAAAAACACTTCAACCTTTACTATCGTAAAGAAGACGCCAAGTCTATGAGCGATCAGTTTTATTTATTTAGGCAAATCTGCTTCTTTTAATAACTTTCCGGTCGGTATATTAATTAACGTTATTTCGTAGAGTTAATAGATTGTATGAAACTAAGCTGTTAGTGCTTATTATTATGAAAATTATTTTTTAATATCATTGTGGTGTGAATTTATCATGTAACGGAGTCTATTATTAGTCACATCGGGTCTAAATGATCATAATCATTATAAGACAACCAGCACCTATTTCTACCAACTATTATTTTCGGCTATCAAACCCATTTTATAACTTAATATGTTATCTATCCAATTAATTTTCAATCAATATTTGGTTTTGTAATTTTACAAGAGTACAAACTTGATTGTTTGATATAGACGAGAACTTAATGCTAAAGATACTTATAACACAAAGGACTGATGAAATATTTATCGGATGAAGATGTGTGGTCTTTTCGAGTCACAAAATCTTTGTCAAATATTTTTTAATGGACGTGTAGGGAATTGACAAATAAAGTAGAGTATTACAATACATTTTAGAAATCTAGGTATATAGTTTTTAGTGGGATAATCTCAAAGATCCCACTTTTACAGACCTGGTTAGGTAAAAATATATAACAGTTAAAAGTATCACTCATAAATTAATTAGAAAATGATATTTCAAGATTCAGCTTGAGGAAATGAAACATTCCAAGCCTTTATTAAGCCTATGGTGCAATTTAACAGAGCTTTGATGCCTCGTACTCGGCTTTAATTGATGAAAGGTTCATCAATAGTTTGTAATTGGGATGTTAATTGAATTCAAAAATAAACCTGTAAGGCATTTACTAAATAAAGCAGTACTAAAATAAAAGCTTTCCTAAGGTGCCTAAGTAAATAAAAAATATTTTATTTTATGTTACTTGCTGCTGAGGAACCCTCTACGGGCGAGTCCGACTCGCGCTTGGGCAATTTTGTTACTTTATTAGGTGTTAGTCTCGGTATTGAGTCGTCTAGATAGCTACCACCGCATATCAGACATCGTCCCGTGAAAAAGGAGTGTTTTGCACTTCCATATTTCGGGAGGGCACTGTAGCTAGTAAAATTACCGGGTTTAAGAGACCTCACATCTGTGGTCTAGCTGACGGGCGCAGTACAGTGTTGATGGAAAACTGTTATTAACTTTATTCAACATTGCATCAGTAATGACCAGGCGTATCACCACCACGTGTGCGCACTCCCGTTCTCTTCTGAAATAAATAAATACTTACCAATTGAAAGAGGTAGAGTGACGCTATAACTTGAATCACGTTGTAGGCTGCAAGAACATTGTTCAAAGTCATCGCTGATCTATACTTCATATATCGAGGTCCCACTTTTAAAACTACAGCCAGATACGACAGAAGTATGGCTAGTACTGGCACCGGCGTCGTCATCAGGAACCAATCGTCAACGAAGTGAACTGGAAAGTGAGAATAAGCGTTTTTTACATTACCATACTCAGTATAAAAATAAACGACTTCAGCACATTGAATACAATCATCACAACAATCACTAGTTCCATCAATTTACTAGGTGGTAGACTCGATACTGAGTCGTCTAGGTACCACCGCAGTGCTAGATATCGGCCCGTGAAATAAGAGTGCTATGCACTTTTGTTTCGGAATGATGGTACTTCAGCTAGTGAAATTACTGGGTATAAGAGACCTAACATCTGTCGTCTCGGGTGATGGGCGGAGTGCGGCACTGATGGAAAACAATATCTGTCTATCAGTTGTTGGTCCTTCCTTCAATGCCGCTCTGTCATGGTCAGGCGTATCACTTACCATCAGGTGAGTGTCCTGACCGTCCTGTAAATTTATAACATAAAAGAAATCAAACACGCTTCCTTTTCTGAGACGTTACATGAATGCCTACACTAGTTACACCTGTCCAGTAGTAAATCAGTGACGACCCATGTGTTGTAAGTGGTTGAGATATCAGCTTTTACATCAAGGGTTCCGGGTTCGACCCCGGCAGTACAAACATTTGTATGCTTGAACATATCTGTTTGTATTGGTCTGGGGGGTTTCCTATATGATAGGTTGTTTAGGATCCATATAACAGGCTTATGCTTAATTTGGGGCTATATGGCGATGTGTTACGGCCCAAACTGCCCATGGCCATGCTGCGTGGGATGGCCTATACCCTGCAGTGGGAATGCCTGTGCGCTGTATTTGGACGTTATAGGCTGATAATATTAATGTATGTGGTATTGCAATCTACAGTTTTCAAGCTTTACAAATAATTCCCACGTGACAAACATACGTTGATTTAAAATAACGCTTGCTTAAAGTATTTAAGTACAATTTTCATAAGTTACAATAATTTTATTTAAATAATAAGAAACAGTGAACTCGTGTAGACAATTATAAGGCCCATTCAAGTTTAATAGATATGCGAATGAAATGATGATTATACATAGGTTTATTGGTCAATTAAAAATTATTTATCATTCTGCATAATAGAACGGAAATAAACTGTATCTCTCTATCTTAGATATGAAACTTATTAAAATTGTATAAGAATTGCTAAAATTTCACTAAATAATGAAAAATAAATTTCATTTTATTGTAAGATACATTTAAAACACGTTTTTTTTTTTATCATAAATATAAACCAGTATTATTATTATGTGATAACATTTAAACAGTTGACAAAAATAAAAATGAACACAGATATATTTTTTTATTTTATAATTCGTTATTTAATTTTCTAAATATACAAAGAAAGATCTAAAATTGTCATTGTTAAAATAAATTATTAAACTTTTATAACTTATCAATAATAAGAGAAGGTTTTTTTATTACATAAAAAAATATATACATAAGTTTTTATATACAAAATTTACATGCCTTTCCCCTTGAAGTCCCATAGCTGCGTGCCATTCGTGTCGTTCACACTAAACTCCATTCTCGATCAACGCAACGGGCACTCGCGACCGATTCCTTACTAGAACAGATGACCACTTCACTTATTGTGTTTTAAGCCAATTGTTTAGCCGATAGTTCATTGCCGAGTGTCAACCGTTTAACAATGCAAGGCGAAACTGAAATCATTAATTAATTGCAAGAGACGGGTATTAGGCAATATCTTATTAACAAATGATAGAATTCGCTGATGCTACCGAGTACGTGGTTACATGGATGTTAAGCTAGGTGCAGACGTGCGAGTGTCACGGTTATGGCGAATCGACAGTGTGGGCTGTTTACATTTGTTTACTAAGCACTACTTCATCATTGCGTCACGTTAAATAGAATGAGATATTGATTTATTTAACGGAAGCAATGTTAAAAGAGTATAGTATTTTATTTTATAGAACCTTATTAAAATTATGAGCGTAATAATTTTGACTGATATATGATTGGTCAACTCATGTGGTGAAAATGGTGGAATGATTGAGAAGTTGACTACTACACCAAGGGTTCGATCTTCGTGCAGTACAAAAAAAAAGTACACTAAATTTCGTTGCATTTTAAAAGCAAAATAAGGATTCTGATTTGATAGATCATGGACAATTTATCTACATAAATACAAATGACCTTGTGTCATGCTGACTCTTTACATTATGTAAACTGGTTACTTAAAAGGTAAGGTAGGGAAGAATATAACAGGTAAATTTAACAGCGAAATGAAAATTTTCACTAGTGTTGTTTAATTTAATTAATATCAATTAATAATAAAGAGGGCTTAATGGCAAGAAAGGATCGAGTGTCAGCTTATATCGTACATGTGAAATAACTATTGCATTGGAAAAATTATTATCTCGAATGCTTTTTATAGCGTTGTTTCCAAGTACCATTTAATGGTGTTAAATAACAATAACAAAAACTTAGAAAAAATAATCTTTTTAAAAAGGCACAATTTTTTAAGGAATTACTTATTTTTTTCTACAATTCTAGAAAAGTTGTCGTAGTCAAGAGGTGACTGCGATGCTGTGTTTTGTGTTCGTGCGCGTACGCATGTGTGTGAGTGTGTGCGTACTTGTGAGGAGGTCCAAATCCCTTTCTTCTTCGCAGTTTTTCAATTGCCTTTTTCAATTTGCAGAATAGAAAAAGGATCAGTATCTTAGTACTTTCTTCACTATATATTGTTTTACTATTTGTATGTGTGCATAAACAATAGATAAAATATCATGAAAAACTATATACAACACAGTTATAGTGTGAGCTTAGCCTTACTTTATGTGACGTAGGCAATCTCGGTAGCGGGCGTCATTGCACGTAGTTTAAGCATTTTTCAGATACGAGTATAATATTAATGTGAATAAGTGATACATGCATTTAAATTTGACGAGACAACTACAATAGCGTTGGTTTATAATTTGGCTTCCTAAAATTTTGTTGCGTTTATAAATTGTCTGTCTCACGTAGGTATGATATTACAAAAAAGGATCATTAAAAGATACCATTATTAGTTTATGTTACGTTTTTCATTTTTTGATTCGATGTGTCAAATAAATTTATTTATCGTTTTTCAGGAAAACATTTAACGGGAAAATAAAGTATTCTATGAGTAGAATTGAGTTTCCAAAGGTCGACAAGCTCAATTCATTCACAAACGTGAGTCTATCACAATCAAAGGTTCGTTCTTTCAATGTGGTCGACTCACGTTCGTGAATGAATTGAGCTTATGGACCTTTAAGAAACTAAATTTTACTCGTCGAATGCTTTATTTTCCTGTTAATTTTTTTTTTCATGTCTCTTATGATTTATAATAACAATGTCTGGAATTACAACTGGAAATGAGGTCATAATTCTATGGTTTTCCAGACTATATTTAAAAAAATTGTTCATGTATCTGATCCATAGAACTTTAATACGGCCGGCTCTCCGAGTTTTATCGCAATATCGTGTATCGAAAATGTCAACTGATCGGAAAGATATCGTAACTACAGTACTACAAACCTAGGGGTGACGAGCGGGAACGACCGGCGCTATCGAGCCCCAAGCATTAGGTCTGTACCCATATTACAGGCTTAAGATACTAAAATTCTTATAAACAAGCTTATATATGAAATTTTGTTATTTTATTTTATAAAATATATACAAGGTGAAATCGAGAACATTGTATTTTTTAAATAGGAACCTAACGTGATTCAATTCTATGAAAAAGTTTTTTTTATGAAATATGATGTGAAGCTTTTTTAAGACAACCATCCTTGAGGAAAGAATTATATTTAAAAATATTAATCATAGCAAAGACCTCTGCGTTAACCTCAAACTATTATAGCAATCAGGAAATACCGCAAGTGGGAACTTGTTCTCATTTTAAGATTTTAATCATTCTTGAATCATTTTCATAAAGCAGATAGGTAGTGTTCTTAGAATTTTTTATGACGTCAAAATTGTGGGAGAAACCTTAACGATATAGTTTTAGGGACGTTTGATATTAATTATGCCATTGGCCTTTAAAAATAAGACGAATTCTAGAATCTTTACTTTATCTGATAGCGGGCAAACAAGCTGGCGGCTCAATTTAACTTTGTGGTAGACTCAGTACTGCGTCGTCTAGGTAGGTACCACCGTGGTGCCAGATATCGCCCCGTAAAATAGGATTTGCACTTCTGTGTTCAGTATGAGAGAACAGTAGCTAGTAAAATTACAGGATATAAGAGACCTAACATCTGTCGCTGAAACGACACTGACGGGCGCAGGCCAGACTTGACGGTTCTCAATTTTCTTCAAAACTACATCCGTGATGGTCAAGTGAATACTTAACCATCTGGTAGCGCACTGCCTGTCCCTTTAAAATCTTCCTTAAATTTGGTTGTACTCTCCGTTTTTAAGGTTGACAATGCACTCTTTGCCAGTAACGGGGCAAGCTCATTAAATGGCCCACTGAAGGACACGAGCCTACCCGTAAAGGGTTGTATAGGCCTTAGTCGACCAGTCGAGCCCAGTGCGGAAAGGCCGACTTCAAGCACAACCATTAATTTCATGTTTGCATGTTTCCTCACGGTGTTCTCCTTCACCGCAAGAGTGTCGTATAATGTGCAAACAATTTTGAAAACTCGAAAAGATAATGATGGCGGGATTTGAAAATGCGCCCTCCAGATCAGAAGGCAAAAGTTCTCACCAATGACCCATCGACGTTCTTTGATGTACTTGTAAATTTGATGTACACAAGATATATTTTGTAGGCCCCCCTAATGGCTGGCGGATGGATGACTCAATTGGGCGGATGTTATTGTAAGAAAAAAATATACACTTAAATTTTTATTTATGACAATACAAACTCCCCATTTTAATGATTTTCTTTAAAATATGGTTGCTTGATTAATATTTCCGGATACTTGCTTACTATTATTTTATTATTTGTTACTATATGCATGCGTTTGCGGACCTTCGAGGCTCAATCAAGACTCAATAGATTTTCAATTGTGCCTGGATTCCCGGTGTTCAATGGGTTTACCCTATGCTTGTACTATGGCTACTAAAAACGGATTAGTGTACTCAGTTAATAGTTAAAAATACACGTAAATCATATGTAGCTAGACCAATACAAACATGTATGTTCACACTCATAAAGATTTTAAGGTACTGACCGGAAATCGAACCCGAAACTCTTGTTGTCATAGTCGACTACTCTCAACTATATTAGTAGGATCAATATTATGAAGTTGCCGTATAGGTTCCTTAGTTTTAACAAGACGTACGAAGGTGCTAATTTATGACATGACATAGCTAGTATTAGGTAGCGAATTGCCGCGAAATGATTATCTAATTATTTGTTCTGCTCAAAACCCATGTTGCGCACGTGTATCTAAAAATCTAAAAAGTCGATGACTGAATAAGTGCTAATACATAGTATTTACGAACATATTATTTTTGTTGAAACACCGTTTGTTTGACCACTTCAATATGGCGCAGCAACTAACGAGTGCCGTTTTTTTCTATCAAGCTATCGCAGTCCACTGTTGGATAAGAACTTCCCCAATTTGCACCATTTTGCCTTCTGAACACCCAATAGCACTAAATAATACGGTTACAGTTGTTTCAGATTTACTTAAAGTGTATTTAGTTCACCTAGGTGAACATAAATATATTTAGTTCACCTGGATGATTAAACTCAGGGGAATTAAGTTTACTGTACGTAATTTCCTCATCCAACCTCCATCAGCAATCATTCAAGACGTCGGTCCGTCGGGCCGAAGGGAGACACACGCTAGATCTGGACAGTATCTCGGCAAGTAGGCCATTGGAGAAGTCCAACGACTATTAAATAAATATCCACTGACATTCACACAGCGCCATCTAGCCCCAAGTTAAGCGTGAAGTCTGTATTCTGGGTACTAAACAACGGATAAACATACTTATATACATTGTTTTTGTAAATACATACATATTATACATAGAAAACACCCAGACCATTACAAACAGACATGTTCATTTGTTTTGTTCTACCCGGGGATCGAACCCTTGGTGTTGCAGTCGACCTCTCAACCGCAATACCAAATGGGTCGTCAATTGGTTATACGACTTACGTTACCAGTCCACCGTACATTTCTCGTGGTTATTCCTCTTTTAATCAATAGGCAGCTTAAAATATTTGTAAAGTGTAGTGCTACCCAGCACGACCATTGATGATTATCATTATTTCAATGTGGTACAAATATGCACTTTTTATGCTTAAGGTTTCAAAAAATCTACTCTACTGTCTTTGGTGTTATAACTTAGTTATAACATTTAGGCCGTAGTTACCTTTCTGACTGAAATGTTTTAAGTAACTTGAAGATGTTATATGATATAAATTTATTGTACATAATATAGGTACCGCATATTTTTTTACCTTCATAAAACGTTTTTGCAGAACATCGTAGTTTACGGCCTGCATATATTTAATAACACCAAAAGTATGAGAACAATTGTTTTCTCGTAAATATCTACTACATTTAAATTAAGACAGTCTAATGTTTTTGTGTGGTTTATTGGTTAACCAATTCTTTTGCCCCATGCGCGGAGCACTAACATAATATTATAATAATTTAATTACAAAATAATCTTAAACTAAAAAGAGTGCGGACCATGAGTCTGTAGATGTAATTTTATTAATAAAAAAAAATGTTTTTGTGTGTAGTAAAAAGAGTACGGACCATGAGTCTGTAGATGTAATTTTATTAATAAAAAAAATGTTTTTGATTGATGATCCGCAATCCCGATAGATAGGTGGGTGTATAGCTGTAATGTAAAATACAATTTAGTCACCGCTAGGTTTCTAAAATGGGACTATTTCTCCGTGGCGTGTATCCAGGCGCCCTATATCTTCTAAATAGTCAACAACCGTTGCGTATGTTTTTTTACAAATCGCTAGTAAAAGATGCTGATCAGTTTTCAACTGTTTTCAAGAATATTAGTTAAAATCATTAATGGTGTGGACTTGCTTTCCGATCTTGAGGGTGCAGGTTCAAATACATCCACTTACCAATGTCTTATCGAAATTGCAATATGTACGTTTATTCGACGCTCTTGCGGTGAAGAAAAAAAACGCGAGGATGCTTGCGCACAACCTATACGGGTATACTTCGGTGGGGACGTTTAATGAGCCGATGATGATGATCATGATAACGAAAGGCTGGTTTTAATGAAATATATTATTGAAAACACATCATTTATTCATTTTCATCATATCATAATAACAAATTTTGTACTATTAATTAAGGTATTAATAGAGAGAAATAAGCAATTTCTTAGATAAAAGAAACAGAATTTATTGGCAATAGTTTTATATATTTGAAATAATGTCGAATTGACAATTCAAAAGAAATTCATCGAAATCGCGTTCTTCATTACATGGGTAATCTAACAAGTATAATACAAAATGAACTACAAATAAAACACACGTGCCACTTTTACAACACAACCAATTTTGATCAAAAGTTGCTTATATTAATTTGCCTAAATAAAAATGTCCTATCGCCCTACAGATTTTATTTTCATATGAGATATATTTATGAAAAAGTAGCACGTGAATGTTGCATGCCCTAGACAGTGCTTAAAGCATGTTTCAAGCAGAATACTATGTTTCCTCTTACAAAATGAGTATTCTTATTGAACTTGGGCCCTACATTTTTTTAGCAATAATAGATACAGGGGTTAATTGATTCCAAAGTAATCTACGCTATAATAACACCAGGGATATTGAACTTATAAAAAGAAAACATACAACTTGTCAAACAGATTTTGTATTATGGAAATCAACCACTTACAATTATGCACCAGGTATTGTAGTCCCAACCGTACGTATAACTTTTTATTATAACCTTATATTAAAAAATAAGTCGCTAGCGAAAAATATTTCGCCTCAAGTAAATTAACTGGTTTCGAGCAGTAAACATAATAGTTTATATTATATATCCTTAATAATAGCATTATTCTTGGAATGAAAATGTTTTAAAAACTGCACTAAGCACAGAAGGTTTTCACTCAGGCTATCGCAGGAAAACTATAAGATCTATTGTTTATGGATAGTTATCCCCAACAAGTATTTGACCACTTATACACAAACGACTTATAGTATGCCATCGCCAAATAAACTACGCTGATTTATTTTAAAACAGGAAAACGGGAATCACGCTCTTGTAAAATGCATTCATAATAACTGGTTTTCAAAATTTGTAAATGCTGCGATCCAATTTTATCTTAATCTAATTAATTAATGATAATTGTGCGGTTGGCGATTATTGTAAATATTTCAATATTATAAAGCGTTTCATTCTCACTGTAAAGATTTTGTTTATTTAAAACGTTAGCGTAAATTCATTTGCAATTATAACCTACGATATGCTGAAACTTTAGAATTTAAGTTCCCGAGACGATTTGTAAACTCAAGTTAGGTAGAGATCTTTCAACTTAGCCTCAATATATTTCATAAACAGAAATTAACTTTAATAATTAAAGAAAAACTATTAAACCTCACATTTTTGCACCATTCTCTCCTATCACAGGCACTTAAAATCTTGAAAGAACTCTTCTAACAAGGCCAATTAATTGAATCTTAGCGTACTTATAAACTAAACCCCCTTTATTCTTATTGCCTTACCTAAATTAAAACTTTCATCTGTGTCATCACAAACATCAGTCTCAACAGAAGCTATCCACAGTCTATGATATTGAATCATTTCTTTATTATACTATCAAAGTCATACTGAGGTCCATAGGCGGCTTTAGCAGTACGCCGTGTTAAGTAAACTTTACCATCTTTTTCGTAATCCCCGCCTATGTTATTAACTTCATACGGTATATCTTCTAGAACTGCATGTTCACCATTATTTCTATGGAAACCATTTTCTTTTTCACATTTTGGTGTAACACCATTAGGTTTAATACCATTAGCTTTGATTCCATTTCGTGTCTTTTGATATTCGTCTTTGATTTCTTTCTCAACATCCTTCCTTCCCTTGTAGCTCTTGGAATAGAAGTTCAGGAATAGAAAGAGGAAGATCATAATGTTGGCGCAAATGAAGTATGTGAAGCCAGAAGCATACTGGCAGCGCGGAGAAAAATGGGTCCATGCACAGTAGACAAGCATCAACACGAATTGGATCTAGGTAGAAAAATAAACAAGGTATAGTTAAATTAGTAAGCGGTATCTACTGAATAGGAGTAAGATAATACACAAAGTAACAAGATATAAACACATTATTTTTTACCATGACTTCATTAGTCACATGTATATATTCAAGCTAATATCTAGGAACTAAAAACTCATCCAACTCACCAACTGCATTTTTGTAACGTATTTCTTCCACCATAGATATTTCTGGAATCTTGGTCCCAGCCCCGATAGGAGATAGTAAGTGTACATCACAACATGAACTAGTGAATTGAGGAGTGCCAGTATGGCTCCCTCCCCACCAGCTGCAAATTTTAGGTAGCTCCACGAGTATACTGCCATAATCACATGGTGGTAGACATGAAGGAACGTCACCTGAAAATAAAATATTTCAAAATAATTTACGAGTTCCACGAATAGTTTGAAACAATTGGAAATCTGGGAGCGTAAGTACTTAAGAAAAATTTAACACTAAAATGACTTTCCAGCAACTTACAAAAAGAACTGAAATCCCACCAAAAACATTTCATGTAAAATGTAGCCAAGACGACCACATAAGGTTTGCCCTAGGAAAACATATCAGATCTATTGTTGGAAGAGGCTACTTCCGAACAAAAACAAAATATCCATCAACTTAACGATGGTAGCGAAACGGCGACGCCTTACTTAGTTACTGATATGCAGAATTTATTTAAGAGGTATCTATGTTGATTCAAAAGCTTGGTTCTACATGAGATCTGATATATTTTTCCAGGGCAAACCTTACCTATGTATGGTCGTCTTGGCAACAGTTTACATGAAATGTTTTAGTTGGATTTATTTATTGATTTCTTAGACAAACAATAAAGTAACTAGATGCACCATCTTACTCCAAAAGTGTCCGCGCCAAAACTTTGTCAATCGCGTCAGTTGGGCAAATTTTTCATTCATTATCCCATCGCTCGCTACATTTCATTGTGACATAGTAGTATGCTCGTGCTTTTGATTTTGTACCCTTCTAATGACTCCTTAAGGTCAACATTTTAATGAATAATTTTATGTCAACGTTGTGTCAAGCGGCTCGGACATTATTTTCAGTTGATATTTCTTCGTGATTGTGCATCTAGTAAGTTTATTGTTTATCTAAGATTTATTTGCACACTGACAAAGCTGCAGGTGTTGGGAATTGGTGGAGGCTGGATAACAAAAGCGGGCAACCGGGATATCTGTCGCAGAATGGAGTTGAACTATGTCCCGCAGTGGGCTGCGATAAGTAGAAGAGGAGAAGGAGAACGCTGCAAGCGGGTCACTGGTAGGTAACTAAAAATTTACGTAAAAAATATTCGTAAATGATTGTACCCTCTCCTTATTTTCTTTATTGAGGAAGTACCTATTACTTGATAGTTTTGTCTTTAAATATATTTGTAACCTCCAAGATAGCTCTCACGGATTCCAGTAAGATCATCTTCTAATTAATGTATTATTTAGTTCTAAAAATTCTTATACCTATATCTTTTATTATTACAATGAAGCAATTAACTAAGTATATATAATGCGTAGAATACATTCACATTCACGGAATTCCGCGAATTGATTTCATAGAGGTATAGAATTATAACAAAAGTTGCTTTAAGTAATTTGATTCCAGTTATTCACATTTAACATTACATGAAAGTCTATCTAGCAATATAAAAGCATGACATCGTTTTACTAAATGTGTTATTAATATAATAAGATGATTAACGACATATTGAAATAAGATAATAATGATATTAAGTAATTAAAATTTTACAATTTTAAGATATAAACTTAATAGCACCTCTGAAAAAGATACCGATACCCGATGTTTATGAGTGATAAAAAACACTTTTTTTAATAATTATAATACACATAGTTTGACTAGATAATGAACTGTCCGAATAAAGTGAGCACATAGTTCTTCGACTAGAATTTAGTAACACGAGACATGTTAAAAATTGTCTCTATATATTTAAAGTACAATACAGGGACAAGACAGATAAAATGCTTTCATGCAATAGACTGATGAAATTATGACAGACCATAATAAAATAATAGAGTTACTATAATCATAATGTGGATACTGCAATGTACGTTATTTATTCATATTAAATACTTAAAATAGACTTGAGTTTCTTGAATATTTTTTATGTATTTCTAATTGTGTTCATAGAACTTAAATCGGAACAGAAATCATTTTAGAAATAGCATGAGATCGCTGCTGATATCGATTGTATTATTCAGTCAAAAGTCGTTGGAAGCAAATGATTTCTATGCACGTGACGTTGAATAATTTGTGTGACGGTTAGAGAAATTCAAGAAGACCTGTGCATATTCAAGATCACATGAAGTTTATGTTTTCGATTTGTCAGATTATGAATATTCTAACAGTATTGGCAAAAGGGCATAAATTTGTGTTTTTAATAAATAACTGATTATACAAAATAAATTGATTTTAGATTACTTTTCCATTATCAACTGCGCATCAAATGAAACAATGTTACCAATTAAACTTGTTCGATTATTCACTTTGGTCATGATTACTACGTTGTTAATATAGAAACAAAGTATGTGACCTTTGACTTCTTAACTAGGAATAACACGTGCTGTATGTAAGGAGGCAATGGTTCTCATTAAATTGCAATGAACTGAACCATATACGATATTCTATTTCTGGTTACATTATCTTCACTATGGCTATATCGTTTTAAAATTTACTGGTAAGCGAAATGATAGGAACTAAATAACAGATGTTTCTTGACCATATTCCTAATAAGCATATTTACCAAAATGACTCATTATTGAAAGCGTAATCGCAATTCATGCATTAGAATGCAATTGATACTAAACTAATATTTCATCGGAAAACCATTGTAAGTTAATTATCTTTACACAAATGTGTAGGTTATCCAAACCTAATTAAAAAATCTTGTTATAGTATCGTATCCATTATTACAAGATTATGATTTATATTATTTACCAACGATCATGTTATTAAAGTATTTTTATACCAGTTCTATTTTTTATATTTTAAAAATAATAAAACATACTTGTATTTTTTACCCATACGTAGGTAACATACACGGGTATTTTTTGTGAGTTAATAAATGATTATAATTATAAAACTAATTATTTAAAGCAATTCAATGACAAAATAATATTGAAAACAAAACAAGTAAAATTAAAGGTAATTTACCTGACTGTTCTTTTTTCTTAATACAAAGAAGACTGTGTCCAAAAGTTCAGTGAATTTTGCGAAGAAATACCACCAGCCTAAGTCTAATAACTGAAAAACAAAGAACACAATATTGGGTCAAATAGTCTTTGATTCAGATCATAAATATATTTTTTGTTGAAATTGCAAATTATTACAAATAATAGCATTCTCACCATTGGATTTTGAGTATTGGACGGATAACGACACCCTGCATACAAAATGCCATCTTTGAAGAGATTTAACTTGACAACCTAAAATTAAATTTCATTAAGTTACAAATACATAAGTCCTAATTGTATAACGACTAATTTTATAGTTTCTACATCGTAGACAAAATAAATGTCTAAAAAAAGGAGTATTTGCAGTTCTTCGTTTTTAGGATGAGTCTACCGTATCAAGTATTAAATGACCTTTCAAACAAAAAAAACTAAATCAAAATCGGTCCACTCGTTCGGGAGTTATGGTGCCACAGACAGACACACAGACTCACAGACACACAAACACGTCAAACTTATAACACCCCTCTTTTTGCGTCGGGAGTTAAAAATTACCGGGTATGAGAGACATAACATCTTTCGTCTCGGGTAACAAGCGCAAAATAATGACTTAAATAAATTATCTTAACACAGCATCTGGCATCATGATCAGGCGTGACACTTTCCACCAGACGAGCGAACTGAACGTCCCGTTCTCTAATCCCTTTGGCCGCCAGTGACGACTATAAGCGTCTAAATATTTTTTAATAAGATTTTCCATTATGTCTGAATTCTTGGCGGTCATTGGGTTAATGAGGTAATCCGATGCATGCGTTTGTTTTCCAAATAAGTGATTAACAATGAGAATACTTTTGTTAGTGTAATACTGGTTACCAATTAGCTCTTTAATATTTTTTGTAAAATCATTTCAATGGTGTAATAAATCAATGAATTGTAATACAGTTGGTTATACTATGACGAGAATCTTGCCTTGCCGTCACACAGTCCTCGGACTAGTACGGGAGGTAAAGAACTTTGTGGGTATACCGTCAATATAATATTACACCTAGTGATTGATTGTTTGTGTGAAAAAGGATAGTTGATTGCACTTTAAAATCTATTTTAGTTGATAAGTGGTAACTTGTATATAAATTGTTCCATAAAAAGTACTAGTGAATTAATATTGCAGTGTAATGATGTGTGGAATGGTGTATTGTGCCTTTTGTCTTTGTTACGAAATAAATAAAAAAAATAGGTTTGGTCCCATTAAATTTTTTGTTTTAAACATTCAATCTTAAGGAAAAGAAAGCATTATCATAAGCCGGAACTTAACTTATGTTCATATTATTGATCGCAAATGATTGCTTAAAATGAATACTTTTTCTTTATAAAATTATCCAAGTACGGATATACCTTCAAGCATATCATGCTCGCTAAGAGCACCTGCGCCGCGTTGTAGTAAGTGATGAGTTTTTCATCTTCAACGGTGGCCGGTTCTTCATCAGCACCGGTATCACCCTTATCACACCACCAAAGTAAGCTATAACTACGCACGGATCGGACGGGGCTGGACATCATAAACCATGAGTCCACCATTGCACCTGAATTTAGTGAACACAATTTATGTTAAGTTATCATAACCATATAATCCCCACTGTAGGAAGATGCCTTCCATATAGCTTGGCTGTATGAATTTTAATAATAATTTATTAATCATATTTTTCATTGAGAATCTGAGCAAGTACACTTTGGTGTGTACGGTATGGGGCGAATTAGGTTTACACCTGAGTCGCAGCTATTAGCGCCCTATTAATGTGTTATTATAACACCAAAGAAAGCAGCAAAAATCAGTTAGGACAGTAATGCACCACGCGAGACCAGTGCGAATTAGTGGGTGCTAACCAATTATATTCTGTAATATAAAGGTAGATACAAAGTCAAATTCAAAAACATTTATTTGGAATGAGGCTTACAAAAAGCACTTATGAACGTCAAAAAATATACAAAAATATAATAAAAAACGATTAAAATACTAAACTAAAAATATGAGTTTTGATGCTTTGGAAAAAAAGCGCTTCAGTGGAGCTTTGGCCTGTTGAGAAAGAAGCACTCAAGAAAACTCAACAGTGTAGCCTTTTTTAAAAACAATTCCTTAATGTAACAATATATCATAAACACTGAAATAGCTGAGCAGTTTAAGACCACGGATTTTTATCACATAAATATTCGTCAATAGTGTAGTACCCTTTTTTAGAAAGGTGTTGTTTGATTCTAACTTGAAACATATGAAAGGGCAACTCTAGAATATTTTGCGGTACCTTATTGAAAAACCTTATACATCTTCCTATAAAAGATTTACCTATTTTATGTAGAATCAAGTCCGGAACAGCAAGTTTGTTTTTATTACTAGTATTAGAATTGTGTGAATCACAATTTTCTTAAAGGTGTTATAGTATTTCGAACATAAATTAAATTTTCATAAATATATTGCGATGCTACAGTCATTATATTTATTTCTTTAAAAAGTTCCTTAAGAGAGTCACGTGGTCTAAGGTTGTAGATAAAAGAATAGCTCTTTTTTGTAGCACAAATACTGTATTAATGTCGGCAGCCGAGCCCCACAACAGTAGATCATACGACATGACACTATGAAAATAACTAAAATAAACCAATCTTGCCGTTTCTATATCTGTCAAGAGCCTTATCTTTCTAACAGCATAAGCTGCCGAGCTAAGTCTACCAGCCAGGGATTCAATGTGAGGCCCCCATTGAAGCTTTGAATCTAAAGTTATGCCTAGAAAGGCAGTGGAGTCCACTAGCTCCACTGCCACTGCGCCATCCGTGCCTCAAAAACGAACCGCCGAAGAGTATAGTTTGTACTCTTTTGTTAAGGTAAATGTGTTCGGGAATATGTGTATGTGTCCTCATTGCATTCGGAACACCTTTTTCGACTGTTTTGTGAGCATATCACAAATCCATACTTTTTTATATCATTGGTGTTAACGACTACCATCTTGATTATAGCCGGAGCCGGCCGAAGTACGGAATCATCTTTCTTTTCAGACAATGAGGTAACTCAGCAATTTCCTAACCAAACTGAAAAAATCGCACAATGTCTTCTCTTAAATGACGCGGCGATCTTATCAAACGATGAACGTACTAGACCACGGAGGCAGTAATGTTATTATGGGAGCAATTTTTTTCTAAATATATATAACTCAAGGTGACACTAACTTAGTGATCAATCAACGCACAGCTCTAACCACTGGGCGGTTCGGGCTGAAATTTGGCATGCAGGTAGGCGTTATGACGTAGGCATCCCCTAACAAGGGATGTTGATAAATAAGTACTAAGGGTACAAAATAGAGGATGAAAAATAATACTCCTTAACGCGAGCGAAGCCGCGAGTAAAAGCTAGTTATAATATAAAATCAATATGAGAAATTGAAGCGCTTTATATAATTCCTTTCTTACTTATGATATATGAGTAAATATGGAAATATCGTTTTCATTACATATTTAAGAAACGGGATTTCAAAAACATCAACCACAACATGTTAAAATAATACTTACTTTTCCCCACTTTTAGTGAGTCCAAGTACTTATCTACTTTTTCTAGGTAGCTCATTTTGAGGCGATAAGATAAACCTGAAAAAGAAGAAGTAAATTCAGTCAATAAACGATTTTCAGATTGACATTTATATGTGACAGCGACATTGCTTTATTTTTTATGTAAAATAATGGCATATTACACATAAAAACTATTTAAAGTTAAACATGTTATGAATTTCTATGTTTTAGAAAAAGGTGACCTAGCTATAAAACTCTATAAAAGTAAAACGTGTAAGCTCTCGGTTGATTGGTTGGCTACACTTTAGACTCGTGTTTTCAAAAGAGTAAAACTTCGTTAAATGTTAAAGTTAAATTACGATTTTTGTAATCCAGTTTAATATCGATGGCTTCTCTGATTTTAGAACGCATTTCATTATTAAATTTATTATTTTAAGTGTTGATTCCAGGCAACTCAATCATCTATCATGTTTCAAAGTAAATACTGCCAGTCCATTTTACTTTCTAATTTGCTGCTAAAATCAATAACATTTTAACCAACAAAAGATTATATTCACGATGGATGATGGAGCATGTAATTGTAGTATTTTTTTAAGTGATTTTTGTTTGAATTCTTAATCTCACGTTTTTTGTTTTGATTGAACATAGCAATTAACAAGCAACCTTCTGCTTATTGGCTTACGCATATTGCCTATAATGCTATCCTGGTCCTAAAAAAAAGATCACTGCTTAGTTTGTTCTCAATGGACAAGCTTTTACGACCAAAACTACTCGTGCGTACAACATAGAGTTTGTGAACAACTCTACATCTCAAAAATATAACCTGATTATTTCCTTTCTTCAGAAACTAAATATTTGCGTTACACAGAAAGTTCCTTAATGACATTAGAGAAACGTTGAAGCCATACATTTTGACTGAGCCTTTAGAGCCGAAACTAGCCTCTTTATATATATTTGATAACCCGTCCGGCCACCGTCGGGTTCGAATGTATTTGTACATGTCACATTTAAGTGCAATGATTTTGCATTTCATTTCACAGCTCCTACAGCCAAACCCTTTTTCGAGCTATCAAATGATAACACTTGAACTATCCGGCCCTATTCTAGGAGAAACTACAAGTCATGGTAAATAACTATGTATACATTCCCAACGTGCAAAACGGAATTCAAGCTTTGAACTTGCAATTTTATAACACTATAAATTTTTAATTTTGTAAATGACAGTTTTTTCAATTTCAATTATAATTTTGTTAAAATTTAATTATTTTACAGTTTTTTTATGTTGGTCACCTTGTTTAAGCTTCGTTACCAACAGCAAGATACAAACACCCATATCGTTAAAATATGTCACTAATATGAGTGAACGGGACGCTTCCTCAGATGATCATGAGCCGATTGGGGGAAACCAATGCCTGACTTTTTAAAGCTGAGACTGTTTCTTTGAAAATTTCTCATGTACTTTTTTTGTGAATTCTACATGTTAATGAAAACAGTAGTACCAGTAGGTAACTCAGAGTTGTCCTTTTATTATTATAATACTTTTTCTTCGTAGTTCCTTAGAAACCAGTTTAAGAAACAAACTGTTTTTAAATAACCCTTAATGCGTATGGCACCGCATCATCCAATTGCGACAATCAGAGAGACAGATTACCGTAATTTATTTCCAGCAATTCATCGCTCATATGTTGACCTTCTACAATGTAGCCTAGATATAGGATATACTAAATCGCTACACACCATTCAGGTCTCTCTCTCGTAAGTACATAAGAAAGTAATGTTTTTGTCAACGTTTGTGTATGGAAGTAGGCGGTTGCGCTGGTTTTGTATGTCAATGCGTTTCCATTCATTGTCCAATGGTATTATAATGGAAATCACAGTTAGAGACGAGTGGTAAAAGGAGCCAAGGTACGTGTTCCATGTTATTACTTGCACGCTATGAAATATGGACAACAACGATGGAGCTATCACGCATTCGATAACACAATGTGAAGTTGATTTTAGTTCTCTAATGGATTAGTTCTAAAAATAGATATTAATTTAATTTACGTTTACGCACTATTAATTGAACAGTAGTTAACGAAGTGGTTATTGATGTCCTTGTTGTACAAAATACTGGTAAAGGGCAAATTTATAAGTTGGTTATATTGCTGGCACAAAATAAACTGGCGTTAACGTATTAAACGAAGTCGGTGGCTCAATGGTGTGGACTGTTGCCTTCCTATTAGGAGGGCTTAGGTTCAAATCCAGCCACGTAACAATATGTTTTCGAATTTTCGAAAATATATGTACGTTATTCAACGCTCTTCCAGTAAAGGAAAATATCGTGAAAAAACCTGCGCACCCCTGCGAAGAGATTCAAAGGTGGTGCGTAAAGTCGTCCAAACCGCACTGGGCCCGCGTGGACCACTATGGCCTAATCACCCTATACGGGTAGGCTCGTGCCCCTCGGTGGGAACGTTTAATGAGCTGATAATGATGATAAAGAAGGTGGTTGATCATTATGTAGTTAGATATTTTTTAAACTTGTTTTTTTTTTTAAATTATTCTTAAACATGGGTATTACAGGGTTGGTAAAATAACAATAGGAACTTCCATGGTTCGCCATAGGCATATGAGTGTTAAGTTTCTTTCTCGCGTGGCGCGCAACTAACGTCACGCGCGCGGTACAAAATTATTTTATTTTCCTAAAACCAAAAGCTTTTTCGTAATAAAAACGTTTTATTTTGAAATAAAAGTTTTCTTTTAGCATCAACTTTCTGCCAATCAAAGTCCTATCAAAATCGGTCCAGCCGTTTTAGCGATTGACCGGAACAATACACACAAACATTTAAAAAAAATGTTTTTGTTCCTTAAATATTATATTTATACGAGTATGCATGTAGTAAAATGTGTTTTTTTTAAATATTACAAACAGACACTTCAAATTTATTTTTAGGTACAGACGTTAATTTTAAAGCATTCCTTTTTTCCCATAGTTTAAGACTAATTTTTATTTCTTAAGAAGCCAACCAGCAGATTTTGGACACACGAGCAAGAAGTTCTTTTCCGACGTCTAGGAAGGGGCTTTTGAGCTTTTGGCTACCTTACTACCCCTTACTAACACGACGCTAAAATTGGAATTGCGTTGTTTCACGCCGATTTTCAGTGAAGTCTTGGCATCATTTGTTTTGAGCCGGTTCATTTGTGACAAAACATCGCAAATCGCGGTCAAATTGCAAAGGTATTCGCCCTTGATCATGTGACTGATTCTCTGGTTGCCATTTTCGATAGAAGAAAATTGTATGTATTTTTCTTGACCTTTTGTTATTGAAGACAAAATGTTAGCGTGCCCTTTGCGTGTTAAGGTCAGGTTCAAGACTTTCGCAACGTCCAATTTGTAGGCTTGTGGATAAACAATAATAAAGCAAATTGATTGAGACTTAAAATTAGTCACCAAGCTTTTGAATTAACATTTTCTTGCACTTTATATTTTAAACTCCATAGTTTTTTTTATAGTAAACAAACACGAGGCTGTTACTAAATAATTTTGCCTAATATCCTTACTAATATAATAAACGTGAAAGTGTGTCTCTTTGTTCGTCTTTCACGGCAAAGCGGAGCGACTAATCGACGTGGTTTTAGAGGTGGAGATAGTTGATAGGATGGAGAGTGAGCATTCTTTCATCAAATCTAACCACCGCTTTTCTAAAAATTATTTTGGGGGTGTAGTTTATATGGAGCATTCCGCAATTTTCAAAGTAGAAATCGACAAAATTGGTACGCAAATTATTTGTCACTAACAAAAAATAATTTCAACTTAAAATATCTAGAAAAAACTTACTCTTTACATGAAAATACCGCTTGTCATTAAACGTGAAAAGTTGCATTTGATATCCTGATTATTACTAATTTTCTGCACATAATCATCAAATGCTTGTCAAAGTTCTTGACATATGTTACTTCCCTGGGGAACTCCAATATGTGCGATCACATTGTTATTTAAAGCTGCAAGCATTCGCTTAATCATGCTGTCTCTATGTGATAAAGCGTATAAGAGTGTCTATAAATAAAATATGAACTTTAGTAATGACAATTGTAAAGGCAGTATTTTTTTTTCTTTTTAGTGTACAGGACGTTCAAGACGCTCACCTGGTGGTAAGTGATGATGCGGCCTAGGATGGATTATGGCTGCCTAGAAACAGCCTATTCACTCTTGCCTTGAAAACAGCCAGGTTGTAATGATCGGGGAACACATAAGGAGGCAAAGAGTTCCATTCCTTTGCGGTGCGCATTATGAACGAGGCACCATAGCGCACTGTGCGGATAAATGGAATGTCAACCACGTAAGGATGGAACGCTCGCCCGCGTTTTGTATCCCGATGGTGAAAAGGGGCTGGTGGAATGAGCTCGTTCCACCAGCCCATCGGAAATATCCACCAGACCATCGGAAATATATACAATACGGGTAAATCAAACTGTTTCAAATATTCAAGGATTAGGATTAAATGCTATATACCGAAAAAAAAAAATATTTATATTTATATTCATAGATATTTCATGTAATGGAAACGTATTTAAAAATAAATGTACAAAATATTGATAGCTCACAATAAATTTTACGTACAAAACAGTTTCTGGTAAAAAAAAAACAATATTTTGACAGAACTGTGAAAAAAGTTATAATTGACCAAGTTTAGGATACAACTTAGCTTTTAAATCGGGGTTTTGACATAAATTTACATTAATCGACCGATCCAATATATTTCAAATGACAAAAGATTTGTGTAATAAGACCTTCTCCTATATTTCATTCTATGTAGATGAGACTGTATTTCATGTACAAATTGTATTGAAGTCAGTTTTTTATATAAAAGTGTAGACGGTCAAGACGCTCACCTGATGGTAAGTGAAACGCCTGACCATGACAGAGCGGCTTTGAAGGAGACCAGATAGACACCAGAGACAAAGGATGTTAGGTTGCTTATACCCGGTAATTTTAACTACAGTGCCCACATGCCAAACACAAAAGTGCATAACACTCCTGTTTCACTTGTCGACATCTGGCACTGCGGTGGTACCTTCCTAGACGACTCAGTATCGAGTCTATCACCTAGGAGGCAGTGTTGCCACCTTAGTTTTATGAATGGGTCTGTTGGGGATGTTTAAAATGGCTCGGACTAGATGGAGTTTTAATAAACAACTAAAGATGTTCTGTACCAAAAATGCTGTAATAAATACTTAAAAGCGACGAAAAAACACAATGGCTATCGACCGAAGAAACAGCGACAAAAAAGTTGTAAGCATGGCGAAAACATGACGTTTTGGTTATATTTTCAAGACAACGAAAAAGGGCTAGATAGCTCTTTTCTGGCTAAATAGTGAAAAAAGAGTTCATCTATAGTAAAAAGCGTGGTGACAATATTTCACCTAGGTCACACAACACTGTAGGTCGGTGTTCCTGCTAAGTTTTTATTAAACATATAACTAGTAATTTCCTGCTTCTGCATTGCGAAATATACCAAAAAATCCACAAGCATTCCTCGTTGAACTTACTTTAGCATAAAAACAATAATTTGAATACGTAGTTTTTAAGCATTTAAAACTCATAAGAACTGTAGTTTTGGATCACTAGTGTTTTATTAGCAACACTCGGTATATACTACCAGAAAGGTTAGCAAATTGATTGCCAGTAATGAATCCACCAAACAGCCTTTAACCTTGCTCTGCAGGACACAGGCCTTCCTATCATACAAAATTAAATCAAAAATGGTTATGAGCACTCGCGCCCTAGGTATGCGGATTGGTGGGTGGAGGCGTTATCAATATTTGTCTACCAATGCAGTGTAATAGTTGACATGAAAACACCAAGGGTTCCTGGTTCGATCGACGGGCAGTATAAACATCGGTGTACATGACTGTGTTGTTTGTATTAATTTAGATGATTTCTATTAATAATGTGTATTAATTTAAAAAAAGTATACGCTTATACTAAATAAATAAATAAATTTCATGGGATTGAAATAAATGAATTGTTTCTTCGTTGTTTAGTTGTGTGTGTAGTATTTAGTATAAGCGTATATATATATATATATATATATATATATATAATATATATATATTATATATATATAAATAGAGAACACCAACACTACTACAAACAGACATGTTCATGCACACAAATGTTTGTACTGCCCGGGGATCGAACCCGGAACGCATAGTGTTAGAGCCGACGGCTCAACCATTACACCAGATACGTCGTGAATGAGGCTTTTAAGATGACTTTAAATGAGTATCTGCTATCTCTACTTATTTTAAGTGACGACAACAATGAAAAGATCCACTGCAATAATATAATTTATAAATAAATACTAAAATAAATAAATATCCTCTCTCTTCAACCATTCGCAGTCCACTGCTGGACATAGGTCTCCCCCATTTTGCGCCAGATATCCCGGTCCTCCGCTTTTCTCATCCAGCTCCCACCAGCGACCTTCCGCTAGTCGTCGGTCCATCGGGCCGGAGGGCGTCCTACGCTACGCTTGCCAAGACGCGGTCTCCACTCCAGAACTCGTCTGCTCCAACGGCCATCGTTCTACGACATACGTGACCAGCCCACTGCCACTTCAACTTGCTGATCCGGCGGCTATGTCGGTAACTTTAGTTATCTTGCGGATTAAATCATTTCTGATCTTATCCCTAAGAGAGACTCCAAGCATAGCTCGCTCCATTGCGCGTTGAGTGACTTTGAACTTGTGAAACCAATCCCGTAGTCAGTGTCCATATCTCAGCTGCGTATGTTAGCATGGGTAGGACGCATTGCTCAAAGACTTTCGTCTTTAATCATTGCGGAATAGTTGACGTTAAGAACATGACGTAGCCTACCGAATGC
Source organism: Leucinodes orbonalis (assembly GCA_019425675.1). Taxonomy (NCBI): domain Eukaryota; kingdom Metazoa; phylum Arthropoda; class Insecta; order Lepidoptera; family Crambidae; genus Leucinodes; species Leucinodes orbonalis. The sequence continues at coordinate 23,980 of PQWD01014265.1, read as the reverse complement.
CGCCCAGCCCAACTGAACCCTCCTACTAGCCTCCTTCTCGAGTATGCCGGCCAAGTTGGATGGTTTGGCCCAGGTAGATATACTCCTGCACAACCTCGAGACGGACGCCATCGACGCATATCGGTTGTGGCATGACACGACTGTTGACATGACTTTTGTCTTGTCCAAATTCATGCCAAGCCCAACTCGTCGGGAAGATTCATTTAGGCTGTTCAGCATCTCCGCAGCTCTTCCGATGACTCTGCCACGATGACGATATCGTCAGCAAACGAAGATGAGAAATATACTCTCCATTGACGTTGACGCCTCGTTCAGACCAGTCCAGGGTCTTGAAACATGCACACAAATGCGTTTGTGAACAGTTTCGGGGATATTACATCCCCCTGTCTCACACCACGACGCAATTGGATGGTCTTGTCCGCTGGTCTTGGATTGAACGGTCATAGTCGCTCCGTTGGAGAGACACTTCATCACCTCGATATATCGCCAGTCGATACCGCATCGCTGCAGAGCCTCCAGAATAGCCCAGGTTTCGACGGAGTCGAAGGCTTTCTCGTAGTCCACAATGCCATACACGCGGCTGGTATAACTTTTCGGGTCTTCTGTATAAGCTGCTGAACAGTATGGATGTGGTCCGGTGCTGTAGCCTTTTCGAAACCCAGCCTGCTCCGGTGGTTGGAATTCGTCAAGTCTAATGCTAAATAAATATCCACTGACATTCAAACAGTGCTATCTAGTCCCAAGCGTGAAGCCTGTATTGATGGGTACTAAAACAACTGATAAACATACTTAAATATTTTTTTTGTAATACATATTATACATATAAAACACCCAGACCATTACAAACAGTCATGTTCATGCACACAATGTTTGTACTGCCCGGGATCGAACCGGAACCCTTAGTGTCGCAGCTGACGTCTCAAGCGCAACACCTTTTGAGTGAGATTGTTCATCATTCATCAGCTCATTAAACGTCCCCACCGAGGGGCACGAGCCTACCCGTATAAGGGTGATTAGGCCTTAGTCGTCCCACGCGGGCCCAGTGCGGGTTGGACGACTTCACACACAATCTACGAATCTCTTCGCAGGTGTGCATGAAGTTTCCTCACGATGTTTTCCTTCACTGTAAGAGCGTCGGATAACGAACATATAATTTTCGAAAATTCGAAAACACATGGTACGTGTCGGTTTTGAACCTCAGCCTCCCGGTAGGAAGGCGACATCACACCATTTGAGCCACCGACGCTCTAGATTGTTCATATAGTCAGTTTATTCATTATTTAGCTGTATACCAGACCACAAAATGTTTGTGAATGACTATCATATACAGAGTATTCTGCAAAAATCAGCATCATAATTAAAAAGAGTATGACTTGGATAAATTACTAATATCATTTTCTTGGATGAAGTTTGTAAGAAGTTAAAATAAGAACAGATTTCGGATTGAGAAAAACATTAAAAATATATACTTTAGGGTTACCACAATATTAGAGAAATTTAACTTAATATTATGACCAACTGTGATGACGCCATTGTAATTCGGTAGAGTTGAGATCTACACCTTAAACCGCCCTAAGTAGAAGCTCACGCAAGAAGGCATACCTTATTCAGCTTGATTGTTTTTCCAAATAAATGAAGTATGCTAGCATGTTTTCAAAATTTTAGTTAAACGCTCTTACGGTGAAGGAAAACATCGTGAAAATACTTCACGCACGCCTGCGAAGAGATTCGAAGGTTGTGTGTGAAGTCGTCCAACCCGCACTGGCCCGCGTGGACGACTAAGGCCTAATCACCCTATGCGGGTAGGCTCGTGCCCCTCGGTGGGGACGTTTAATGAGCTGATGATGATGAATTAACTAACTGATGCACAATTACGAAGAAATTAACCAAAAATGTAGAGCCGCTTGACACATACGTTGACTTATTGTTTATTTATATATACAATCATTCATAAAATTTAGACCTTGAGGCGTCATTAAAAGGGTACAAATCAAAGCACGAGCAACTATGTTACTTTGACATGTAGCGAGCGACGTGATTATGGTTGACAATTTTGCTCAACTGACGGAAAATTTGCCGTGGACACTTTTTAGTGAGATCTCACTAGTAACTTTATTGTTTATCTAAATTTCAAATATTAATCCAAGTCGCGATCTACTAAGTGTAAATTTTGTTTCAGCATTGTAAAACTGACCTTACGATGCGACGTTAGTTTTCTAAAAACTGATTAATTGGCACCATCATCATCATCATCAGCTCATTAAACTTCCCACCGAGGGCATGAGCCTACCCGTATGGGTTATAAGGCCTTAGTCGTCCACGCGGGCCCAGTGCGGATTGGACGACTTCACACACAACCTTTGAATCTCTTCGCAGGCGTGCATGAAGTTTTCCTCACGATGTTTTCCTTCACCGTAAGAGCGTCGGATAACGTGCATATATTTTCGAAAATTTGAAAACACATTGGTACGTGTCGGGATTTGAACCTCAGCCCTCCCGGTAGGATGGCGACAGTTCACACAATGAGCCACCGACGCATTTTAATTTAATTGGCATCTACTTATTGAAAATTAATCTGGCGTTTGGCAAAAGGCTACATACATTAGGTAGTTACCAAAAAAAAATATATTCCACCTCTGATTTTCACAAAGAGTCACTTGTATTAGCAATCACTATTAATAATGCATAAACATTTTAATAATTAATTTGATATATTGACTTCCTTTGCTCACTTACTAACATTGATGATATATACTACAATATACCAAGTAAATGAAAGTCAGTAAAGCAATTGACCTATTTTTTGTATAAAAGAATGCTTTAACTCTCTAACGATAATCCATTCATATCTATTATTGTCTTTATAATATAAAGACAATTGACACGTATAATGTCTCTTATGCCGGCATTCTTCTGATTCTCAAAGCAGTCTAACAAGGGTTTGTATTTTATGAATATCTTGTTATCTAATCGTATTAGATCCTGTATTAGTTTCCAACTGTCTTAAAAATATTTTAATAAGTTACAGTACCTTTTTACTAATGTAAAAGATTCTACCGGTTTCTAATTACGTCTGTAATTTCAGTAACGGGCACAATTTTTCTTTGGTTATCAAAGGGTTTGTTTTACTTGTAAATATTCTAAATTCTTCGTTACTGGTTGAAAAGCTTCTAAATTTTTTTCATACTTTGCGTATTGAAATTTGAAATCAAACTTCAACTTCGAAATTTGAAATAGTGTGACACTTAAACCTTTTTCCAAAAAAAAGAACATCAAAGTTTTATATTTTTTTTAAAGCTCATTCTACTATATTTCAAAATTGGAATGCGCATTCGAATCCCAAATTCAAACCGTAACTCACCGTTCGCGAAGCCGGCAGTCCAAACGGACCCACAGACCGTGCGAGTACCGCGGAACACAGCTCAGTACTGCAGTGCTATCGACGCTGCTGTATAACGTTGCTAGCACGCGATGTGGCAGACATAGAACGACGAGACGCTCCGTCTACCTATATTGCGGGAACATTGCTTTACTTGATTATAGAACGCATTGACACCTAGGACCTAGTTACAATGTGAATGCGCTAGGGAAGGATAGCTAACACAATTGCAGGGAACCGACCGAAGCCATGCTCGCCAATCAGCTTATACTCGTACCTACTAAATGAAGTCGTATTCACTTTTTTCTTTTTATAAAAAAATATCATTTTATTGGAGAGATTAATAATTGCAATAATACGAACAGCTAAAGAAAACATTTAATTTATTACTTACTACTTTGCCGCGGCTTCTCTCCTGTTATAATCAGGAAATATGAATCCCTTTTTCGGTAACGAAAAAATAATATTATTTCGCGCTGCTTCTTCTTCATCGTTTTCTATTTTAGTTAGTGACAAAATAATACGCATTACCATTTTTTAAATTTCCCTTAAAAATTGCGAAATGCTCCATACAAATTTCCTCCCCCATTTAAGGGAAGTGGGGAAAAGTAGCCTATGCCGTCTTCAGGTTACCATCTATCACCATACAACATCAAAATCCATTTAGCCATTTAGGCGTGACAGTGTAACAAGTAGACAGAGTTACTTTTGAATTATGATCTGTTGTACCTAATGTTCACATTTTTTTGTTTTCTATCTTAAAAACTCCGAATGTCTATAAAAAATAGCCTTCGTCCTATTCAGGTTTATCGTCACCATATCAATTCAATACAATTCGTTCAGCCTTTATGCGTGAAAGCGTAATAACTGATTTTGCACAGTCCCTATTCGCGTAACCGGCATGTGCCGGGCCACTTTTCTCCCAAAACATATGTTAGGGTACAAGCCCCCAGCAACGCCCCAAGCCGAGGTTTGAGTCCCGTTCGGGACGCCCTTAGGCTTGTTGTATACTTTAAGGCTGAGAGCCATCTGCGCTCGCCAATTGCCCGGTGAAGCTATAGGCCATCTGCAGTAGTCAGTTCGAAAAAGCATAATAAACAGACAGAAAGACAGACAGCAGAGTAACTTTCACATTTTTATATGAGATTGAAGTAAGGATTAGACATCATGCTAAGATAATAATTACAAACGCGACCACATAATTACAATTTCATTTAAACAATCCAATACGTATTTGGTCCTATGAGCCCACTCGGCGAATTCGTACCATATGCCAGATTATCCTGTATAATCTGGCAACCATTCGACATCCAACATATTATTTTAGTCTTCTCAATTATACAAAAGATGTCCGTGTCCTCCGCTTTTGTCTCTTAAGTCATCGATATATCAAGGTCAAGGATGTATCACACTATGCTTGCAAAGTCGCGAGCTTCAGTACAGAATTCAGCATCGTTCTGCGACACAGTGGACCGGCCTCTCGTTTCTTGTATAGACTGAGTCTCGACTGAGTCGGCTAGGTAGGTACCATCGCACTGCCAGATATCGTCCCGTGGAACAGGAGTATAATGCATTTTTGTATTTCGGGATGAGGCACTGTAGCTAGTAAAATTACGGGTACAAGATGCCTGACATCTGTTGTCTCGGGTGATGAGCGTAGTGCGGCATTGAATGAAGGATAATAACTGTCTATCAGTTGTTGGTATCCTTCATGCCGCTCTGTCACGGTTAGGCGTATCACTTACTATCAGGTGACATACTGACCGTCCTGTACACTGATAACATAAATAAAATACATTTTTCTTAGCAAATGACATTCTGAGCACAAACATCTTCATCACAATAGCTCATTATATGTCCCAACGAGGGCACGAGTTGTTTGTGCTGCCCGGGATCGAACCCGGAACCCTTGGTCTAAGAGCCGACGTCTCAAACAATTACATCTCGAGGGTCGACACATAATTGTATACTCATAATTATATGACGATCTCATCGCTAAATCGTTTCTTTTTCCGGAATGTGTATTAGGGTGAGTGTACCAGTAACAACCGATTAAGCGACATTTTTTTAACGCATTTTGATGTTGTGACTCAATTGTTACAAAATCATTGCAAAAAAGAGTTAACTACTCCTTTTCACCATAGAATCATGTAGCTTATTCCATTTCCTTAAATAGCTGTTAAGTTTATTTTTATTTAACAATTAATGTGGAAAGTCGCAATGTGCCTAAGGTTGACCAGATCGTACCAGCATAACCAGAGGTTGAGCCAATAGTGAACCAATACCTAAAATTATTTTTTTATAGAAATAATATTTAATTTTAATTACTAAATTATTTAGTACGTAATAATCATCACAACTTTTCATCAGTCTACAAGTTTCAAGTAATACTTACATGCTACAAAGCTAATAATGTTGTTAATTAAGAAAGAACTATAGATAATTAATAAGAGTTTCATATCACTTACACAAGTATTATAATCATAACTTGCAACCATAAAATATTTATGAATTAACATGAGTAAAAAACATAAATAAATCAAAATAAAAGAAAACAATGACAGTACTTCTTAAAAAATTACAAAGAATTAATTTTTGGCATAAATTTATCAATTTCAGGAACTCTATAAAAACATAGTTATAATTTTCTTAATAGTGTCAACTACCATTTCTTTATTGACTGGAAATCCTTTCTTTGCCATTGCTATTATCAAGATTTGAGCAAGGATTCCTCTTGCTTGGTCAATATAGTGGGAGGTCCCATTTTTCGTTGAACTGGATATTTTAAATTTATTTTATTTATGATCGTAGTGTGGGGTATGTTGTATTTCGACAAGTTTCTCTAATTTTTACCATTACTTATTTCGTCAATCGCTTTTAACACATCTTCCTCTTTATAGTTAAAAAAGTTCTCTTCGGCGGCATTGTCTGTAAATAAATGTAGTGTGGTCAATTACTGGAACACACTCGTAGTATAGATGTTACCAGTAAAAACCCTGGTCTATAACTGGGAAATTGTGGATATTGTAATTGTTTTGTTTATAATATTTAATTGCAGTATTGAGTAAACCTACATTTAAAAAAATAAATAAAAATAATCAAAAAGCTAAATCACCAGTTGTAGACCAAATGGAATATTACTGGAAATCATTCAATTCGTGATCCATTAATTGACCAATGACAATTATTGATTAAATTAGCATTTGCTGATGAAATGAGACCTTATATTATTGCTTTACAGAACATATGACGCATATAATTAGAAAAGCGTTACAGCAATTGATATAACAAAAATTAAAACAGTTTTAAAAAACTTACCGTAGACGTGTCGCTTACTAATATGCCGCCGAAACGAAGTGAACGATTGTCGTTTCGAATTTTTTTTTTAAATGGATGTAGATGCCGTGTTTGTCGCTTTTATTTATGGCTATATGATTGTAGAAGTATGGCAGTGCTACCAACGAAACAAAGTGGCGAGGAATTTGACAGATTGTTAATATTTTGATTTGAAACTAGAAATGGTGTACTACTGGTTCCTGGTGTGGGACTGGTGCACCCACCCTAGTATAGTGATAAATATATTATCTGAAATCATTGGTGTGGAGTGCTACCTTCCGATCTGGAAGGATCATGGTCGAATTCCAATTCCCTTGGTGTAGGAGCCGACGTCTCGACCATGACACTACATTGGTCGTCGAATAATAATAATAATAATAAATAAATATCCACTGACATTCACACTGCGCCATCTAGTCCCAAGTTAAGCGTGAAGCCTGTATTATGGGTTCTAAACAACGGATAAACATACTTATATTTTTGTTGTAAGTACATACATTTATAAATAGAAACACCCAGACCCATACAAACAGACATGTTCATGCACACAAATGTTTACTGCCCGGGGATCGAACCCGGAACCTTGGTGATGCAGCCGACCTCTCACCGCAACCCACATTGATCGTCGAATTGATTCTCTTTCGGGATACGAGTGTCTATGTCTTGTAATATCACTTTTTATCAGGTAATCCCTATTCTATTGAAATGAAGAGCATTATTTCGTGTTACAAAGCTAGATAAAGGTCCAATTCAAACATTAGTCTGGCTGCCAGCCTAGAAAACAATTGCCTAACCGCTACATTGGCCATGCGCAAAACGCCGTACGTTAACGCCTTGAATTTACAGTGTTCGGGAAGCTAGAGGTGGATATGCGATATGGAAGTGATTAGTTGAGTCAATCGGTGTTCAGATTAAAATAAATGGTTTTTGGGTTTGATTACTTTACCATGCACTAAGAATACTTGTAACTAATTTTTAAAGTAGATTTTGTAATGTAATGAAAGGCATGAGGTTGGTTAGCAACTGCTTTATTATTAATAGATGCCGGTACATGTACACTTATATAGTTAGAACTACCTACAACATCTTCCCCTTTTTTAAAAAAAATATAATATTTTAAACATAAGTGAACAAGTAACAAATTAGGCTTAGTACTGTACACGTTGCGGAACTTGATAACAACCACCGAGTAGCATTGTTTTGCCAGAGAAAAATGACAAAATTCCCAATATATGTATGAGAACATTAATTTTATTTATTACAAAAGTGAGCAGAAATCGAACCGAACAAGTCAACGCTTCAAACACATATATAGGTACTAAACATTTACGCCACTCGGTTATCACAATAAGATTACCTTAATAAAATACCTTAACTAATATTTTTTAACAATATATATTAAAGTAATAATATAAGAAAAAAAAAACTATTTTGCAGCTTTAAGTGCAGCTTTACTGCGTGTCTGAGGAGGAGAATAATCAGTTTTATTTAATTCCAAACAGGGTTCATACTCATCATCTGATGCTGCAGAATAATAATTTACATTAGATTGATCGATCATTTTCTCGTTTCTGTTTGAGGTACCGTACCTTATTAAATGCCGGCGATTACGTCGATAAATGCCAATTTTATTTTTTACTACATAAGATCGTGGTGTTGTCGCCTTGTCTATTATCTTGCCACGAATGCGCTGCTTATTATTTTCCACCATGATAACGTCATCGCCGATATTTAACTCGGGCAGTAGTTTGCAACCTCGATCATAATACATTTTACTTTTATTTTGTTTCTCTAACAATTTATGATATTGTTCTTTATTATCTTTATGAATATTCCGTTTTAATAAATCTGGGTGAACAGGTAATCGACATTTTAATCTACGTCCCATCATTAGCTGCGCAGGAGAATCAACATTTTCCCTTGGTGTGTTCCTATAGCTTAACAAATTTAAGAAAAAATCGGTATTACTTAGTATTGACTTTTTTAATATATTTTTATTGTTTGCACGGCTCTCTCGCTCTTACCATTAGACTGAGCATAATATGGGGACGAAGTTATATGTTGAAACCCCCATTCAACCGAAAATTTTCTGAAATTACTACTGGTAAATTGAGGCCCGTTATCACTTATAACTATATCAGGTATACCATACCGTGCAAAGTTTTCCTTAAAAGATGTCATAATTGAATACGATGACATATCTTTTAATTTACTTACTTCAATGAAACCCGAGAAATAATCAACTAAAATTAAATAATTTTTCTTTCCATATTCAAAAATGTCTGCCCCTATTTTACTCCAGGGCGTATTTGGAATAGAAACTGGGATCATTGGTTCTTTACTTGGTTTGTGTAAATTATCCTGACACATTTTACATTGTCTTACATAATTTTCAATATCTTTTGTAATTCCCGGCCAAAACAAAACTTCACGTGCACGTCTTTTACAACGATCAATCCCTGAGTGCCCGTCGTGAATGAGATTTAACATTATGTTTTTTAGAGAATTTGGTATTAATACCTGTTTATTTTTAAATATTACACCATCTACTGAATAAAGTTCCCCTCGTATCGACCAGAAATATTTTAAATTACCCTGTAAACTACGTTTGTGGTTAGGCCACCCATGATCGATATACACAAGTAATTGTTGTAAATCTTTATCCTTAGCTGTTTCTTTTTTAACTAAAGTGAGTTTATTTTGGGACATTGGCACATTACTGATTACCATTTTAAGCTGTTCTAATACAGCTCTGGTAATTTTATGATCATATAAGTCTGGAAGTGGTGCACGTGACAATGTATCCGGAATGAACATTAATTTTCCCGGCTTATAAACTATACTTAAATTATACCCTTGTAATTTTAACATCATGCGCTGTAAGCGTGTTGGGACTGAATCTAATGCTTTTTTAAATATACTTTCCAGTGGTTTATGATCAGACTCAACTATGATTTGATTTCTACCATAAATATATTGATGGAACTTTTCACAAGCAAAAACAATAGCCAAGAGCTCCTTTTCAATCTGAGCATACCTTGTCTGTGCGGGCGTAAGTGTACGTGATGCGTACTCAACTGGGCGGCCGCCCTGCAGCAGTACGGCGCCCAATGCCACGCTCGACGCGTCCACGGATAACACCACTGGTGCCGCCACATCGTACAAAACCAGTACAGGCGCACTGCTAATGAGTTGCTTTAATTTTCCGAACGCATTTTTATGACCCAATTCCCAGTTCCATGTAACATCCTTTTTTAATAATCTTGTTAACGGATAAATATGATCGGAATAATTTGGTATAAATTTTGAAAGATAATTAACCATGCCAATAAATCGTTCCAAACTCTTTCTATCATTTGGTTCAGACATATTACTAATAGCTTTAACCTTTTCTAAATCCACCTGCATACCATCTTTATTAAACTTATGACCAAGATATGTAACCTCTCGTACACATATATGGCACTTATCTTTATTGAATTTTAGGTTAATCTCTCGCGCTCTATTAAATAACGCTCTAAGGCGCTTATCATGCTCTTCCAGTGTCCTCCCCCAGCATATAATATCATCTATAAAAGAATCCACCCCTTCAAGTCCCTCAAGTAATTGTTTGACCTTTGCGTGAAATACTTCAGGTGCACAACTAAGTCCAAATGGTAGCCTTAAATATTGATACCGTCCAAACGGCGTATTAAAGGTACAAAGGTCGGCACTTTCGTTATCTAATTTTATAGACCAGAACCCTGAGTTAGCATCTAAAACCGAAAAATATCTAGCTCCATTTAGCTTAGCTGCTATCTCATTAATGGTAGGCAGTTGAAAATGAGCTCGGTGTATAGCTTTATTAAGCGGTCTAGGATCCAAACAAACACGCAATTTACCGTTTTTCTTGGCAACAATCACTAGGGAGTTCACCCATGGTGTAGGATGGGTGACCTTCCTGATAACGCCTAAGTCAACCATCCTATTTAACTCTAACTGCAACTGATCGCGTAATCCTAACGGTACTTTTCGCGAGGGACATATAACGGGTGGCACATTTTTATTAATTACAATACGAAATTCGCCTGGCAAACAACCTAATCCCGAAAACAAATCATTGTTGTCTGTAAGATTCAAGTTATGCATTCGTTTTATTAGACCCAGAGTCAAACAAGCTTGAAGTCCCAGTACACTTTGACAATCAATAGCAGCAATAGCAAATTTTAAATTGTACTGCGTGGTCTTAAAAAACCAATTTAAGTAACAAATGCCCTTTATGGGGATAAAATCACCACTATAGGATTGTATTTTAATATTATGGTTGCTGCTAATATCTCGTGATTTATAGCCTAGCTGCAAAAAACGTTTGTAAGATATAACATTAATATCTGCTCCCGTATCTAATTTAAATTTTCACAATCGTGTTCTCCAATAAGAACTTGGTACCAATCCTCTGACGTGGAGCTGATTTCAGAAACATTAAACAACACAGAAATATAAAAGGACTCACAGTCATCCTCGCTGTTTTCCTTTGGATCACTTATACCAATCTCGTACATTTTTTACTATTTTTCTTTAACTTACACATCCTAGCAAAATGTCCATGATTTTCACACACGTAACACTGCACAAAAAGAGCGGGACACTGATTAACCTCTGCACAATGACCACCACACCTAGGACACTGACGAGTTGAAGCCGAAGGGGCGGAGGCCCGCTGGCCGCTGGGCCCCGCGCGCGAGCCGCGGCCCCGGCGCCCGCGCCCTCCGCGCGACCGCACCGCGTACACATGACCCGACGCACCGTCTTCACCTCGTTTGTCCAACAAGCGATTACTATCACTTGATATCTCATCTATTTGACATATTTTTATTGCCATTTCCAATGTCAAATCCTCAATTCTCAACAGGCGATCACGAACTATCGTATTTTTTATACCGCACACAATACGATCTCGAATAAGTTCCGTTTCTAATGTTTTAAATTCACAAGTTTTACTCAATAGCTTCAATGCGGTGACATATTGATTAATTGACTCCCCAGGCTCCTGACATCTGGTAAAAAAAGTGTACCTAGCCAAAGTAATGTTTGGCTTCACTCCAAAATAATCGTCAAACTTCTTGATTAATTTCTTAACGTCATCTTTTCCACCCTCCTGTTCAAATGTAAAGGTTTCGTATACGTCAAACCCCTCAGGCCCGATAAGATTGATAAGCAAACTAGCTTGTACTCCATCTTCCTCCTTGTGCACCCCAGATGCCTTTAGGAAAAGGTTGAATTGCGTCTTCCAACGCTTCCATGCGTCGGCCCGGCCGACGGAGCTGCCTTCCAAACTCAACTCTGGTGGCGGCCTAGCGTGTTCCATATTGCCAATTGACACAATATTACCGCACTGTATCCCGATAATACAACGGAAAAAAAAAACTAATATATTTAATGCACTTCCACGTAAATCCCACCGCTGTCACCATGTAATGTAATGAAAGGCATGAGGTTGGTTAGCAACTGCTTTATTATTAATAGATGCCGGTACATGTACACTTATATAGTTAGAACTACCTACAAAGATTTTATGGTGAGAATTACTAAATTATTTACGAAAATAGCTCATTTGAATAGATCACGGTTGCATTGCTCCCATAACTGGACGAAGCTTAAATCAATGAATGTAGATAAAAAAATGGAATGCTGCTATACTTTTAAGTGTAATACCGACACATGAGACTAGAATTAAGTAGCAACGGCACCAATCCGATAATCTACCATTGTGGTAGTTGCTTGCCTTGTAAGATACCAGTCTCATATACTCGGAACGTAGCATAAACTTTGATAATAATGGATCATCTGTCATGACACGTCGCCAAAGGGTCACGAGTCTAACAGTAAAGGGTGATTAGGCCGTAGTTGACCACGCAGGCCCAGTGCGGATTGGCCGACTTCACGCACAACCTTTGAAACTTTTCGCAGGCGTGTCGCAGGTTTTCTCGATCGATATTTCCATCACCGCAAGAGCGTCGGATAATGTGCATATAATTTCGATAAATCTAAAACACATTGGTACGTGGCGGATTTGAACTTGCGCCCTCCAAATCGGAAAGCAACAGTCCACACCTATGGGTTACCGACGTTTTTCCAAACTACCAATAATATGCTATAACTTTTATTAATATAGGTCATTATAGACATATTTAATTGTTGTAACGACGCACCCAGAAGCTGAGAGCCATCTGCGCTGGCGATTTGTCCGGAGAGGCTGTGAAGTTTGGCCGCTATCCAATAAAAATAGTCAATCCATCGGGCGCAAGACGACCTATGCTAAGATTCCCAAAACATTGCCTACACTCCAGATTACGTCCACCAAAAATTTGTCTCAAAATAAAAAAGAAGAGAAATGTTTTGATGTCAAAAAGTAAAGAATAGGCTTAACGCTTCCAAGTTTTCAAAAATGTTCTTGAACGTTTTTAATACTATCTTTTCTGCTCTCCTTGGAAACTTTCATTTACAGTAACTTTTGTAAGCCGTATTAGGGCGACAAACGGTATTATTTACAAACTGTATTTAGAAAGCCATCGACCTATGTGGTGCATTACAAGATTCTCACTCTATGATATAGTGGTTTGGGCTTCGTTATAATAATAATATTATCCAACCTCAAATAATCCAATCAATGTGTGGACTGTTGCCCTCCTACCGGAGGGCGCAGGTTCAATTCCGCCACGTACCAATGTGTTTTCGAATTTTCGAAAATATGTGTACGTTATCCGACGCTTACGGTGAAGAAAACATCGTGAGGAAACTTGCGCACGCCTGGGAAGAGATTCAAAGGTTGTGCGTGAAGTCGTCCAATCCGCACTGTCCCGCGTGGACGACCAAGGCCTAATCACCCTATACGGAAAGGCTCGTGCCCCTCGATGGGGAAGTTTATTGAGCTGATGATGATGATATTCAACCTTATTTTACTGTTTAACAATTTGCACTGCACATGTATGGCACGTTTCCAACCCGCATAAGCTTCATGTAAATTAACATTATATAGGAAAAGGTCCAAAAGATGAAATGATTACTGAAACGTCCACTACTGAACAAAGGCTCCCCTAATAAATTCCACGCGGACCCATCCCTAGCAGTCGATATCCATCTGCTGCCCGCCGCCTTATCCGATTGGGGAAATAATGATCAATAATTTTATATGCAAAGAGACCACGGCTCTTACACTAAGGGTTCTGGGTTCGATCCCCGGGCAGTACAAACATTTGTATGCATAAACATGTCTGTTTGTATTGGTCTGGATGTTTTCTATGTATGATAAAATGTATTTACAAGAAAAATGTTTATGCATAAGTATGTTTATCCATATTAAAGACTAAAAGCTTAGTTTGTGACTAGATGACGCTGTGTGAATGTCAGTGGATATTTAATATTATTATATTATTTATAAGCAAACGCGACTAACTTGAACAATACTTTTATCTTTAGAAACACTTGGTCGTTCACTAAACTCATTTTACGATTATAAACACAATATAGATTTTTTTATGATGTTTCAATAAAAATCCGCAAACAAGCTGCTTTTTTACCCAACATTTTTATGAAAAGCACGGACATATAATGTTAGTATGCCTTCTTTGTGATAAAACGGCCGTAGTTTTTCTTAACTTGAGAAGATATCTATTTATGATTTATTTTTGAACACTTCAAGGACTGCAGACGTGAGCACGTGGTTGATCCATGTAATTCCAAAAGAATTCATTCAACTTATTACTTTGATATACGAAACTCTAGATATTTTTTAAAATACATATGGTTGAGCAGAAAATCTTTACTTTTTAACCAGACATTTACAAAGTACCGATAAAGATTACAAAGCAATGGAAATTACTTATTATAATAAAAATTTCTTAATTATTTATTTTATCCTATTCAACCTATCGCAGTCCACTGCTGGACATAGGTCTCTCCCCATTTTGCGCCAGATATCCCGGTCCTCCGCTTTTCTCATCCAGCCTCCACCAGCGACTTTTCGCAAGTCGTCGGTCCATCGGGCCGGAGGGCGTCCTACGCTACGCTTGCCGAGACGCGGTCTCCACTCCAGATTTTATAGCTTGATAAAATTAATCAAAATCACAAAACATTTTACTTATTTTTTAATATCATTTCCCTACAAACCTAAATATAGCTATGTCATATTGAGAAGACCGAGGTAAAATTGATACTCGTACGTAACCCATAAATCAAGCTGCGACCACAAACAAACATTCTACACGTAGTACCGTCGTCGATTTCCCTGACCCAACACTCAGATTGGATATCCATTAATAATTCAGCTACAAATGGTCTGGAGTCAAGGATACCCATCCATCTGCTAGCGTAAACGTAAACGTATTACTTATGTATAGATCGTGCAAGTGTGGACTCTTTATGCTTGAGTGAATAAATTAAAAGTTGAGTCCGTGATCCATTGAATTATTTTAAATAGTTTTTTATTATTTATTTTTTTTGTCATATTAATAATTGTAACTCATGAATGATAGATTATTGCATAGGTTTTATCATCATTGCAGCCGTGTTTGACCGTTGAAAAAGGCCGCTTCAATTGACTCTCACAGCAATCATAAGCTGTCAATGTCCACAGCTAGCCACGAGAAGAATATTATCGTCAATTTTAAACGCCTGATAATTATAGAGCAACTGCTTTCTTACTTTTCTTCACGTGCTTTTGCTATGTAAATATATTAAACTCTTATTTGGAAATTAGGTTTTAAAAGAGAAAACCGATTCACGACGTCCGACTACGTCGTAATAAATTTCCTTAAAATTTGGGTGTGCTAATAAAAAGATTTCCAATAATGTATTTTTTTTATAAATATTGACCCAAGGGTAGGATGAAAAGAAATTTTAAGTTTCAGTTCAAATATGTATAGGGAACCCCAAAATATATTTTTTGTTTTCGAGTTTCTTTTTTAAAATTAGCGGTTCACAGAATACATATACGTACAAAGTTTGAATAATATAGTGCTCGTAGTTTCAGAGAAAAAAGGGGTTGTGATATTCGGATGGACGATCAGACAGACAGACTTGAAGAATCTATAAGGGTTCCGGTTTTTGCCATTTAACTAATACTAATAAGCATACATTTGAGGATATATTTAACATGATGGAGTTGTCGTGTCTCAAACAAACTTAGTAAAAACAACTGAACGGAAACATTTCCGGGGTTAATTTCTTTATTGATAACATTATCAAATTTTATAGATATATTTTTTTAACTATAAAGTGCATAACTAAAAAAACAATGAAAACACAATAAGAAGTTTTGCTTCAAAACCTGGCCTAAATAAATAAATTATTTTTTTATAATCATTAAGTATTTAAGAGATATTGATTAAAATTTAAATGGAGTTATCATAACGCAATATGATCGAAAACCTAAAATAAAACAATTTACGTAAGTACATTACAAAAACATTAATGTAAAAAACAAACCGGTATTTATGGTAAACAAAAAGTGTGCATAAGATGCATACAGAATAATGTATATAGACCATATTCTATGGGGCACTAACATAGTATCATGAATACAATCATATCTTGGCATAAACCCTAAACTAAACCTCAGTTCACATGTTTTTTTACTGTTTCCATTAGTTGCTACATGAGGTTTAGGTTCTTAACATATGTCTTAATATAAAAATCTACGAAGAGATAAGCATAAACAGATTCTGAGGCAGGAATACGGCAGCAGTCCATCTGGGGTATTCGCAGTCTGGTGTAAAACTATTGTAGCCATGTGCACCACCACCAGAAGAATTGGAGCTGTAATTAAAAAGAACGTAAACTAGAAGACGGCAAAACGCATGTTTTTTATGTATACAATAAAGGCAATTATTTTTCTAAAACTTTGGCAAGACTTAAGAGTTTTGTTTAATCTACAATGATATTCTATATATATACAGGTAGATACGTCATCCGAGCCTCAAAAACGAACCGCCGAAGAGAGTACAGTTGCATTCTTTTTTGAGGTAAATGTGTTCGAAAACGAAATATGTGTATGTGTTGCTGTCGCTGCATTCGGAACAGTTTTTTCGATTGTTCTGTGAGCATATGACGAATCCATACTTTTTACATCATTGTGAACCTATGGAAAATCTGCACTCATTGCAATCCAATGACACTGAAAAGTAATAAGATTCCGGGCTTCGGAAGTTAAGCTCTTAAATTGTCACTTTTTGTGTGAGATTGAGCATCGAGTTAGTTTATTGTCGTATGATTTCTTCCTTTCTACACTTTTAACGTCCCACTTAAAGGTTGTTGAAGACTCACATTATTTTTATAAAATATCAATAGTCTAAAAATATTGATCTCACGATTTGTAACTGAGTGATGTACTTCTTCCACCATAATGATTGTTTAATACTCGGCGAAGCTACAGTGAGTAAATAATAGGAGTACATGACGACGTGTACAAATGAATTGATCACACCAATCAATGTTCCATGGCCGCCTGAAATTTAGGTCAAAATAAAGTTATTTCTGATCAAAAAAAATGCAAAAACTACGTTGGTATACCATTCTCGGGTAGGCTCGTGCTTCTCAGTGGGGACGTATAATGAGCTAACAATGATGATACCATTATTGCACTCGCAAATAAATAAAAGGACAGCAGTCCACCGTAATGATAAGTTATAACCATCACTTATAGCAATTCCAAAGATGATTGATCACAGTGCAGTTGCGAAATCGTGACATGGACAGATAAATTCTTACTACAGGAGTCATAGCATTTCTTTCTTATCATTTTTACCCTCTTGCTTAAATGCAACTAAAATCATAGCAGTTATGAAATGGGTGAGATGGAGCAATTCGCAAAAAACTCAACAATGTATTTCTAGTAATTCTATTTAGCAAGCTCAAACCCAAGGGTTGCAAATAAACTCTTCAAAATTCCAATATATTAGTTTACTGAAATATTTTACAGCATGATAATCAGCTTCAAATTATAGTAACATTTAAGATTATTTTGAATTTAGGCATGACGAATTTAGTATTTAGTGAAAAAAGATTTGGTTATTTCGTTTCTTAGTAAGATGCCATACCTGGTTGATACGTAATGGCTCCCCATATGAGCATCACCATTCCAGTGTGGTGGTACACGTGTAAGAATGATACTTGATTTATCTTTTTACGCAGGACAAAAATACCTGAAAATTATAACTTATGAATGAGAAACAGATCTATTGACAGATTTATGAATAAATAAGAAAGAAGTGTCTAACCTTGAAAATAATGTCTTTAAATAAGGATTTCAAAATTTTCGGATAAAGTCAAGTTACAGGTTACAAAACTTACCGTATCTGCAAGGTCAATAACTTTTAGTAAAAAATACAGGTAAACAAACTTTGCCACTCGTAAAGATTTTTCGTTATTTGTGAAGTCTACAGGCTCGCAGATCCATTTATAATCCCAGCCCCAAGCGTACCATATAGCCTATAGTGAAAATGTTTACAATTAATTCATGAACAAAGACAAGGGCACACTAACACTAAATTGATCACCATACTTTACAACAATAGAAAAGTTTTTTTTAAATTATAGATTATAAACTTAAAATTAGCTGACATGAAATAGCAAATATATATAAGCTGAAAGCAGTAATAAGATGCTAAAAGTTATAATGTTGTAAAAGAACATTAATAACACAATGTTGTAGGTATGGAACTTGAAACAAATTACAGCAAGTAATTAGAATAATCTTGATAATGCAATGAAATCAAGAAACACTTACGCTTACAAACAAGTAGAGCATGCAACCACTTGAAAACCGTTGTAGACGATTAATAATTATCAAGGTTAAAAGGTGGGCGGTCCTTCATCCACTGGGGCCCCATTTCAGTACGAACATTAGGTAAATGGCTAGTAAAAATAAGCCTTGAAAAGGTTTGGCTACTAGGAACCAATCTTTGTTCTTGGATCTGAAACGGAATGGATAAGGATTTAAAAGATAGCTACTTAAATACAAATCTTGGGAAACGAAAAAAGGCAATATAAGAGATTCGGCACTTGATTGTATGTACAACTATGAGGTTGTTGGTTTTTTACAATTATTAAATAAAAATATTGTGTCTATGTAGATGTTCTAATTATAACTTGCCTTCGAATGAGATACTGAAAAATCAAACTACAAATTCATTTATACAAATTGATGTTTGATATGCACTAATAACTTAAAAAATACACGATATTAACTAGAATACATTAAATTCATAAAATTAATCATCATGCATCATCAGCTCATTAACGTCCCCCGAGGGGCACGAGCCTACCCGTATAGGGTGATTGGCCTTAGTCGTCCACGCGGGGCCCAGTGCGGATTGGACGACTTCACACACAACCATTCAAATCTCTTCGCAGGCGTGCATGAAGGTTTCCTCACGATGTTTTCCTTCACGTAAGAGCGTCAGATAACGTACATATATTTTCGAAAACTCGAAACACATTGGTACGTGTCAGGATTTGAACCTCAGCCTCCCGGTAAGGAAGCGACAGTCTTCACCATTGAGCCACAGACGCTCCTCGGTTAAAATTAAATTAAAATTACCCAAAGTAAAGCAAAACTAAATTTTGGTTCTTGAAAAGAAGTGCTTATATTGTGATAAATGGGTTATGTTCGTTTGAGAAAATTCCCGTAATATAAAAAAACTTGAGAATCTTCTTGACTATAGCTCAATATTAAAAAATGCAGTAAAGGTACTTCTCTATATGAAATGAAGAATTCTTTATTCAATTAAGTCTTTACAAGACACATTTGAATAGTCATTAATAATTAATTTTAAAACTAGTTTGAATCTACCATAATCAAATATATTTTGATCATTTACGTGCAATTATTAGTATTATTAGGTTAGTAGTCAGGGATTGACTCATTAGTAATTAGTCCTTGATTACTATTATAATTATTATTTTTGGTGGGTGTACCAAGGACATGCGAGGTTTGTTTAGTCTTTTGATAGTTTACCCCCTAAATTCAACACACCTTAAGTTTACATTTTACTAGGATTTCTAGTGATCACTTACTGAAATAAGCTATATACACCTTTTACCAGGTAATTCTCCGCAAAGTTTGCATTAGTCTAAATATTTGCACATCTTTTGACTATTTATGGGGTTATGGACTTTTTTACTGAGTTATGAGTTCAAATCTATACTAATATATAAGCTGAAGAGTTTGTTTGTTTGTTTTGAACGCGCTAATCTCAGGAAACACTTGTTCGATTTGGAAAATTCTTTCATTGTTAGATAGCTTATTTATCGAGGAAGGCTATAGGCTATATATCATTACGCTACGAGAGAAGCGGAGCAGCAATGAAGAATGTTTCAAAATCGGGGGTATTTTTTCGTACTTGGAGCTTTCGCTGTGTACGCTGAGTAAACGGTTAAAGTTTCACAAAAGTCATGTATGAGAGTATTGTTCTCCTTTTAAAGATCTGCAAAAAAGTCCGCGACAGCATATGTCTATCTTTTAAGGTTAGCTCACTATAACATATTTTTTGCTAAAAAAATCTGAAATTGACCCCGAAACCTTTAAAGTTGGACGGTGGAAGTGGTACCGTGTTATCCCGAATTTAATGCGAGCGAAGCCGCGGGCAAAAGCTAGTAATTGATATAGCAGCTGATCCACAATATTTAAATGTCTAACATTATTATCTTGCACTACCAAACTATCAAATTATAAATCATCATCAGCTCATTAAACATCCCTTCCGAGGGGCACGAGTCTACCCATTAAGGGTCTATGTATAGGCCTCAGTCGTGCAGGCAGACCATTTTTGACATTGTGTACTCATAAGGAACTGTTTTGTATTATTTCAATTATTAAACAGCAAACACTAAATTTCCAATAAAATAATCTCCAACAGTAACCAATTTAAAAAATGAAATACAATGATTGTAATCTTAAATTTAGTTTATAAGGCACAATACGTCTATAATATTTTAATATTGTATACTCTACCAATTTTAATAAATTGCACTCGGAAGGTAAAATTATTATGTACATAAAAGAACTTACCGGGCCATTCTTCAAACAATACCTGGTATCCTTGCACTGTGTAATTCAAAATAGCTGCCATTTCAAAATGAAATCGATTCTTTAAGTAATAGCGGCGATTTTTCAATAGTATTTCCCTAAAAATAATTACTTTTCTAAGCAAGCAACTTTTCTATTCGAGGATTATATTCGAACTAAGCTTAGGCAAGGGTCATACAGTGCGTACATCCAGTAACAAATAAACAAATTAGAATATTCATTAATTAACAAAGCATTGTCATCGTGATTTTAAACGCTGTGATAAAAAAAATCGAATATGCATTAGAAGAAAGAACACGTCTATTTTAATTTCAGTCTATTTTTGTCGTTTTATTAATACATGCTAATTTTATATAAATATTCTTTCCTAGAAATACAGATTGGCGAATCATCATCATCATTATCAGCTTATTAAACGTCCCCACCGAGAGGCACGAGCCTACCCGTATAGGGTGATTAGGCCTTAGTCGTCCACGCGGGCCCAGTGCGACTTGGACGAACTGGCGAATAATTCATCCAAATTTTCTGGATAGCGATATTTAAACAATCTTTCAAAAGAAGATACAGAGAATAGAAGATGTAACTAAAAAATAAATATGATAAGAAGTGAGCATCATAGTCAATGCTGTGATGCTTAACTACTCTGTATGTAGTAATATCACTCTATCGCCTTTCTATTATTCACCAAATAATAATAATACACTTAAAGTGATTATAAAATTAACACACATTTAAACAGTTACATACCAAAAATCAATTTGCTTTTCTAGAGACTTCCAGAAATTGTATTGTCAGGCACTGTGTCAAATATTTTCTTTTTCGTCTGCATTTTTGCTAATTTAAATGAGAGTCAATTGGATCAGAAATAAAACAAAATTCATTTAAAATATTCGTCATTTTATTTATTTATTAAATACTATCTAGTCTTAAATAAATTTGTAAAGAATCCTTATTTTAGCCTACTTAAACATACCTTGTTTTCATATTATCTCCTTAATCATGGTAACAGACAAAATAACAAGAGGAAATTACTTGATTGCTTATTAGAATAAATTTTTGAGCATTATTTTGTAACACAATTATTTTATGTAAGTACTTATTAACAGTGTATTTACAAATGATTATTTTATCATGTGACTAATTCATATATGGTTTTTCTATATAAATAAGACAATTCATCCGTTATATACATATAAACTTGTTGTCATATCAACTTTCTCAACTTAATATACTAAGTCAGCAATGATTGTGTGTATCAATGAAATGATATACTGAAATATGTATAAAAAAAGAAATTGTAAAATGTTACTAACTAGCACCAATACCATTCTTTGTAAACCTTAATATTATGGAAACGATTTTTCCCGTCTTAGATTAAAGGTTACCAACAACTGAATTTGATTTAATCTACAATAATATTAATAATGGTAACTGTAAAATTTATGATTATTGGCTTTAACATCGTTGCATTTCTCATGGCACATGATTGGTTTGGATGATTTTCTTGTTATTTTCTAGGTAGGTATCATTAAAATTCTGTTCCATTAATATAGATGTATCAAATTGATTTAATATTTTCATTGATAAGTTTTATTAATGAAAAATGTAATACAATAATTATCACATTATCGCCTATAACTAGCAATTGATAATGCTAAATTATTTTATGCAACACTATGTACAATTAATATGTATATCATTGTTTACAATTAAATTATTTCATATACTCAGTTGCAGTATTTCATTACCTTTGCTTTCATTATTTACTTTTTGAATCAACTGTTCTTATTTTATAAATTGTAAAACTCATTCATTACAGAAAATGTGATCAGTACCTTAAAATCTAAAATAGATAATTAGTCTAAAACCTTTACAGTCTTTTTGCTAACACTCCTTGGCCTTTCCGTTGGCAGTGACTTCTTCCTGCACCTTTTCTTTTTTGGTGCTGTTTTTGACATAGTTTCTGTAGTAGAAATTGCCAAACATATACAAGAAGAGACCAGCGTTCAGTGAGAGTAAGAAATTAATGCCTTTGGGGTAGTTGCAGTCACAGAACATAACAGTGAAGTTGTGGTAGAAAATGATGCAGAATTGTATCTGAAATTCAAAAGGAATAGCAAATTAGACATCATCATCAGCTCATTAAACGTCCCCACCGAGGGGCACGAGCCTACCTGTATAGGGTGATTAGGCCTTAGTCGTCCACGCGGGCCCAGTGCGGATTGGACGACTTCACACACAACCTTCGAATCTCTTCGCAGGCGTGCATGAAGGTTTCCTCACGATGTTTTCCTTCACCGTAAGAGCGTCGGATAACGTACATATATTTTTCGAAAATTCGAAAAAACATTGGTACGTGTCGGGATTAGAACCTCAGCCCTCCCGGTAGGAAGGCGACAGTCCACACCACTGAGCCACCGACGCTCTTAAAAATCATCTTAAATATATAAATTTCAATACCAGTTACATATCATTGTTGTCATTAACTAAAATGCTGACCAAATAATTTTGTATTTTATAAATCTCATAACTTAATAATTCCAGACCACTTTCCATATTCGACCAACCAATGCATATAAAGTGGAGTGAGTTTTAGCGTACTTTTTTATTTGATATATTTATACAAACGAATTAATCAATTAGTTTATGATATTATACAGTCCAAGAATTCTTGTGATTCTAAATGAGGAAAGAATGCATTGTCCACTTTAAAACTAAACTACGAAAAATATTATATTCAAACCAAATACAAAATCGATGAAGACTTTACTAACCAATTGCATGGTGGTGAGATGTTTCTTCCACCACAGGAACTTTTGGTATTGAGGACCGAGTCCTGAGATGAGGTAGTATGTGTACATGATGATGTGGATGAAAGAGTTGATTACTCCAAGAAGTGTTCCATGACCACCTGAAAAATAACAGAAAATAGGTTAGATAGATTTCTAGTTATTTTTAGTTAAAACCTACAGAAATATACCATCAAAATTTGATATGAACTCCAAAGAAAACAATGTGTTACTAAAACCATTTAAACCTATGACTGAAACTAATTCGACAGATAGAAATCCTGTTATCCAAATATGGCTAAAATTTCATATCAAATACAAATAAATAAAATTTTGATACTTATAATTGACACAAACTTATCTATAATTCGCAAATATGGTACAACTAGAGGAAATAAATTTAAAAAAAAC
>PQWD01014264.1:0-76527 GCA_019425675.1 Leucinodes orbonalis | reverse complement strand
GCAGTGCCTGCAGTATAAATGTCCGGAACGCTGTAAAATCAGATGCCAGTGTGCTGTGTGATGGTGACATTGGTGAAGTTTTCAGCAATTCTTCCTCAAATTTTGACATCCTGGTCTGGAAGAGCGCCATCATATCATCAATTGATTTTTGTACAGACTCCATAGCACCGGTTACACTAGTGAATTGTGAAGTGATATTTAAAGTTGAAAGAACACGGAGATAACACTAAACCAGCAAGAATAAAGCTTTAACTTCCAATAAATGGCATTAGAATTGTTAAACAATTAATTTATGTAATTATTCGAATTTTAAATAAAAGAGACGAATTTTTGCTGTTGTTATTGCGACTACCCCAATATCCCCAAATAATAATCCCCAAAATAATTAAATAATAATTATTAATATAAATAATAAATATTTATGTATTTAAAAAAATGTTTTAAGTGTTGTTTACAACCTATAATACAGGCTTCACGCTTAACTTGGGACTAGGTGGCGATGTGTGAATCATCATCATCATCAGCTCATTAAACGTCCCCACCGAGGGGCACGAGCCTACCCGTATAGGGTGATTAGGCCTTAGTCGTCCACGCGGGCCCAGTGGCGATTGGACGACTTCACACACAACCTTCGAATCTCTTCGCAGGCGTGCGTGAAGGTTTCTCACGGTGTTTCCTTCACCGTAAGACGTCGGATAACGTACATATATTTTTCGAAAATTCGAAAATACATTGGTATTGGTGAATGTCAGTCGATATTTATTATTTATGAATTACGGTGAAGTTGTAAAGCCCATCTGCGGCCAATAGCAGTCATCGTTAAAAAATGGATGTCAGAGCAGTGGTTCAGTTCACTGCAGTGGCGTGCAATCCATACATGCATAAGCAGTGCATAGCTGTGCGTCCAGACAACACGAAAATCGACAACATATTAAATGATTCCCACTTATTCGCCCATTTTCCTTTACATATTTGAAACTATGGGCGATCTGCTGTCATCATCATCATCATCATCAGCTCATTAAACGTCCCCACCGAGGGGCACGAGCCTACCCGTATAGGGTGATTAGGCCTTCGTCGTCCACGCGGGCCCAGTGGCGATTGGACGACTTCACACACACCTTCGAATCTCTTCGCAGGCGTGCATGAAGGTTTCCTCACGTTTTCCTTACCGTAAGAGCGTCGGATAACGTACAATATTTTTCAAAAAATTCGAAAATACATTGTACGTGTCGGGATTTGAACTCAGCCCTCCCGGTAGGAAGGGATAGCCCACACCACTGAGACACCGACGCTCTATCATCTCTGTCATCAACAGCATCAATTGACAAAACTTATTTTTTTATTGCTTTGCGATAAGTTTCACTTTGCATACCCTACTCATAATCTCCATGCACGCCACTGGTTAACTGAATACACTTAAGGAGTCAAACAAAAAAGCGACGTGCAAAAAAATCTGAACAATTACCTTTACCTAAGCGTTATTTAACTCTAAGCATAAGGGCTGTTCATTGGTTTACTAATAGAAAACAGGTCAAATGTAATATATCAGGTGATTAACACCGCGGTCCGGGAGTGGCTTCCTATGGATTCTAGCAATTACAATAATGTCTTGCACCAATGGCGTTTACACTGCACGAGATCTGCTGAATTGAAAATGAAATAAAAGCATAGGTTTATATGTAAGATACCTTAGCAATTTGCTTGACCTATTGCAACTTAAAATAGCTACAGGTAAATCATTGATTTTAGACAATAATCGAAATTTATTACAAAAATTTACGAAGGATGTTTGAATTCAAAATAATTTTATAATCTGATTGTAAACAGTCTGGAACTTGAACTTTGTATGGTTAAGTTGTTAGAATTTGGTGTAGTTAAAATCAGTATTTCTTTAATATTGTGTTACATGTTTATTCATAAATGGTTATTTCTTTTTTATTCGGTTTTGAATTTAACTGGTACTGGTTTCGATCCTCGTGCACTACAGATAAAAATAAGTATACAAATAAATATTTGTCTGTTTGTAATGTTCTGAGTGTTTTATGTGTATGTATTTACTGAGCATAAATATTATGTAAATAAGTATCAATATTTATCTTTAGAACAAACTTCTTGCTTAAGTTAATTAAACTTGCTGTAATTTTGTAAGTTTTCGAGATTTTTTCCCATAAAATCAAGGAAAATTAGTTTTTTTTGCAATTAAATTAGTATATGTACTCGGTCTTTATTGAATATTCAAGCTATACGACTGTCTGTGGATATTTATTTATGTAAATTACTGCTAAGTACATTTACAAAGCTCATTGCGATCAATCCTTATTTAAAAAGATTTAGATTGTGATAATGAAGATGCTTTTTGCCTGCATACCCAATAATGTTTTCTGCAATCGTATCGTCCCGTGTCAATCCCCTTCAAGTGCAGTCGGTAATGGCGACCATGAACTACTTGACCACGCCTGGCCGCAGTCTGCTTCGTTTGGCACATTTTTATAGTACACTAGCTTTTGCGTCCGACTTCGTCCGCGTGGAATAGTTACTTTGGCCTAACGCTCTCTTTAACCCGCTACTTCGTTATATAGGTGAGTTCAATCTGCGATATCTCGTAGGATATTCATTTAAGATGAATGATGTAACGGGCAATTTTGTTTAAAATGAATTACTTGTGATAAATAAAGTATTTATTTGATAAGGATTGATATCATATTTATGAAAATACCTTCGCAAATGAAGAATTATCTTTAAAAAAAATTTCAGCGTAGATTATGTTATAGGGAACTAACCTTTAAAGATAGACATATGCTGTCGCGGACTTTTTTGTACACCTTTAAAAGGGGAACAATACTCTCATCTTACTTTTGTGAAACTTTAACCGTTTACGCAGCGTACGCAGCGAAAGCTCCAAGTATGAAAAATTCCCCCCGTATTTTGAAACATCCTTCATTGCTGCTCTGCTTCTATTGTTCGTAGCGTGATTATATATAGCCTATAGCCTTCCTTGATAAATGACCTATCTAACATTGAAAGAATTTTTCAAATCGGACCAGTAGTTCCTGAGATTAGCGCGTTCAAACATACAAACAAACAAACAAACTCTTCAGCTTTATAATATTATTATTATAGTACATAGGTACTTGAAATTTAATATTCTTGTCAACCTTTTTTTGTACGAGTGTGATAGGAAACTAGAAAGCAAATATATAAGCATAGCTCGCTCCATTGAGCATTTATTTTGTTATTTTCAAGGTTTCATACATCATCATCATCATCAGCTCATTAAACGTCCCCACCGAGGGACACGAGCCTACCCGTATAGGGTGATTAAACCTTAGTCGTCCACGCGGGCGCAGTGCGGATTGGACGACTTCACACACAACCTTCGAATCTCTTCGCAGGCGTGCATGAAGGTTTCCTCACGATGTTTTCCTTCACCGTAAGAGCGTCGGATAACGTACATATATTTTCGAAATTCGAAAATACATTGGTACGTGTCGGGATCTGAACCTCAGCCCTCCCGGTAGGAAGGCGACAGTCCACCACTGAGCCACCGACGCTCTACATAAGTTTAGTTAATATAAATCACACAAAGTAAAAATACACAGAATTATTATTCTGTATACAGAAATATTATTCAATAGTTTCCATTAATTGAGTGACTTTACTCTTGTGGACCAGTCCCGCAGTCAGTGTACATAAGGGTTGCCATTTGTACTTTAAAATAGAGTATTGTTATTTAAGGTATATACTTAATAAAAATAAAAAAGTCCGCAAAAATACTTTATTTTGCATAATTGTATATAAGTCAGTCAAGTATATAAGTATGTTTATCAGATGTTTAGTACCTATATCACAGGCTAACTAAAGTTTGCGTAGTTTGGGACTACCCGGTAATGTGTGCGATTTTCAGAGCTTATTTATTTATTTCTATAACAGGTTATTCATATTTCATGAACCGTATTTATCCTGAAGAAGTGCAGCGACCTCTCAAGTGGAATATGCGTGTTGCGTGCTAATGTCCGCCCGATTGATACACGACCGCGGCTCGCGGAGGAAATGAGAAGAAATAAACATGTAAGCCTGTGCATTTAACGATTTTTTATTGTAATTTATTTTATTGGCGTCCTTCAAAAACGAGGGTAAGTCTTTTAAAGGGCCGGCAACGCATTTATTGGATCCCAAGGGAGTTACCACTATCTCCTAAATCAGTGTTAGTATAATGAAACGTCAGTATTTTTGTACCAAAAAAAAATGCGGAGTTATACTATTATAAAACTGTTTTAAGAGATGCCAATAAGGCCCCAGGTCTTGCAAATGTTCATGGGCGGCGGTGTCACCATCAGGTGAACCGTACGCTCGTTTTTTTTATGTTACTAAGTACAGGACGATAAAGAAGTCACCGATGGTAAGTAATACGCCTGACCATGTCAGAGCGGCATTGATAAAGACCAACAGCTGATGGACACTTATTATTCTCCATCAACGCCGTACTGCGCCCGTCATTCAAGACATATAGGTCTTTTATACCCGGTAATTTCACTAGCTACAGTGCCCTCATTCCGAAACACATAAACACTCCTGTTTCACGGGACGATATCTGGTACTGTGGTGGTACCTACCAAGACCAGTACCGAATCTATCACCTAGTACGTAGTAGGCTCATTTAATAAAAAACCTAGGTAATACGGAGAATACCTTTGGTTTGTATTAGTGTCCTTTGATCTGGGGCTTGTGGGATCGAAAACTATGAAATACTGAAAATGACAATATGCGATATTTTCTAGGTTGATTATTTGAAATACATTATTTCGTGTTTCTGCTTCAAGCGTTTTAAAAAAAAAAAAAAAAGAGAGAGATGCGTTTTTTTTTAAACCCATTGAACGCCGAAAATCCAGACATAATCATATTATATAGGTACTTTCAATAAGATATCTCAGGAAGAAAATGTATTAACTCATCTCCGTTGCCCGAGACTAAAGCAAGTTAGAAAAGTGTGTAAGCTTCCCATTTTACGCCAGATATCTTAGTTTTCACCCACCAATCCGCCCAATCTCCCCATTCCTAAGCTCCGCGGGGAAAGCCTGAGCCCTGCAGTGGGCCATTACAGACTGACGACGATCTTATACTTACTTTCTAGCGCGAAGTGGAAAAGACTATGTCCAGCAGTAGACTGCAATAATTCGAAGAGAAGCGGGTTTCATTCAATCAAGTAGTCGTGGAAAAGTAAAATTAAAAGTACATGAAATTTTACGAGTATTAGATTATACTTTAATATTTCACAAAAGACACACAAAGAAAGGATTACATTTCTAATTTTAGATTAGGTACTTCTTCCAAACTGTGTCTTAACATGACACCATAACCTCAATAAAATCTAAACAGCTAAAATAAACGGCAAAATCAGGTTTCAGAACGCACTCCGGCATAATTAAAAAGCAAAATTATTCCACCCCGTGTGATTAACAATACACCCTACACCAAGCCACCCCGTACACCCCATTTCTTCATACAATGGTCAGTAGTTTCAGAACAGCCTTGTAAGCCATGCCGTAGTCTTAGAAACCTCGAGCCAAAACAAAAATAAACAATATTTTTACTATTAAATCCGCTTTTTAAAATCAATTGGCAACCATATTCGCGGTAAAAAGTGTGTTCTTTTTTTAATATTTAAGTAGGTGTAATAGGTTTTGATTTTGAAGTGTTTGGGTGTGTTAATTTATTATCATGGCCTATAAGCTGAAATATAACCTTCACGTGTTTTAACCGACTTTTTATATGAGGAAAGCGTTGTTTCTTAATCTTCCACATAAATTTCACCTCGCGTGATGTCGGCCCTACGTCTGCATTGAGGATTGTTTTTTTTTCCAAAATGTCATCGGCACTGACGTATTTTCGCGCCAAAAAAACAATGATGGTGGAAACATTTTCCGTTATCTACTACATATTCAAAATCAAATTGAAATGACGACTTTGGAACCGTTTGTGTACTGACTAGCGAAAATGTGAACTAAATGTGCGAACTTGTGTTTGTGGTGTAAGATTACAACTGTTTTATGTGTTTGTGAATTGTAATTGTGTCTTGTTCCGGTTCTGAATTTTGTGTATTAGGTTTGTACATTTTTTTTACTAGAATAAGATATAGTTTGCATACGTCTTCTTACTTTTTAATTGGTTGCTTGCGTTAGGTCATGTACGTATTAAACCTTGTAGATATTGAAATTATTATAAAAATGTATTCGATAATATTACCAAATGAAAACTTAAATCTGCTACCTATATAAAGTCATTAATATTTGACAAAGATGAAAATGGCAAAATATTATGTCCCTATGCGATTAAAGAATCTTTATTTCTCATATGAAACGAGAAACACAGATAACATTAGTAAGTATTAAAAATTATATGATTAATATCATCCAAATTCGTCAAATTGCGGCTATAAATTACGCCAAAATAAACTACTTAGAACTAGAAAATACTCGTACTTTCATTGAAGAAATCTATAAGCTGAAATAATTTTAATCAGGGTACTTATGTGGCATTGTGTATCATATTTGTAATGATGTAATTTTATAGAACGTTTCAGCATTGATTGATTTTTGGCAATGCGAATTCATATTCAATGTTTATGTAAAAAAAAACTATAAATTTGACGTCGATTTCATTTAATTTTCCTTTGACTATTTTGTAAAAATATTCTACAGTTTAAAAAGACTAGACTTTAAGCCACCTGTTCGTGAATGCTTACATCTACGATTTACCATTGAAGGGTACAGGCCTTCCCACACAGCATACCCATGAGACACTAACCAACCAGACGGATAAACCTACATCCTCCGGGTGACGTGACCCAACGTTTTGCACGCTACACCACGGAGGCAATTAAAAGAAATAATAAATAGATACATACTGTTATGTTTTTGAAATCCTTAGCTTCAAGGGTTAAAAATGGCCGAAGCCAACAGCACAGAGGCCCTTAGATACTTTAATCTTGAGTTACACGTGGCGGATGCCATCACAGAATGCACAATATGATACAACCCATGATGGCTACTTCCCATTTCGTAAACTTCGCATCTCGTAAACCTCAATATGTACCTATCAAAAAGTAGCGTTTGGTAAACATTCTAAATTTGATACATTTATTCCCATTTCGAAAACATTTCAGTAATTTCATGTGTTAGTTCCCATTTAGTAAACTTTCTGTTGAAATGGGTACAGTCAAGTAAAATATAACACGAAAGTAATAATAATGTTGTCATATATTTTAATCCCAGATGAGTAGTCGCGTTCACACCATACACAATTATAACATAACATGCAAATTCAACTTTAAAAATAAACACTAATCACAGATTTGGTAAATAAACAAAAACAATATGTAGTTAAAAAATAACAAAGCTACAAACACTACAAAGCCAATAACAAAACATTGTAAATTTATTTAAAAAGTTGTTTAATTTTTTTTCAATTTTTTGGAATCGCCAAGTAGATTGTTAATTTGTTTATCGTTTTGGATCTTTTCCTTCGTTTTGATATCATTCCGCCATTACTGTAAAACCTAAAAAAATTGATGTAATAAAATTAATCAAAGCAAATGAATGTATTTATAAAAAACTTGCGTAAGTTCCTTTTCTTTTGCGGCATATGGTATTTTGAGAGACATTAACCGATTTTCGTGATCGAGAATCTATCTTAATACTGTTAAGCTATTTAAAACCTTTATCTATTTTCAATTTAATTTGACACCGACTGTACCATACAAAAATAACAATGTAACAAATTTTACCAAATGGGAAGAAATGTATGAAGAAATGAAAGGTTTACGAAACGCAACTTTTTGATAGGTATAATTTGAGGTTTACGAAATGGGAAGTTTACCAAATGGGAAGTAGCCCCCATGATGACCCCCGCCAGGTGTAAAGACTATTGTAAATATATGGAAACTACGATACTGGGCTATGGAATTAGGTTTTGGTGGAAATCTGGGCTATGGGAGAGACTACGGACGCTTGCCATTATTATTATATTATCCACAATTTAAAAAAAAACACCAGTATAAACAGACAAATGTTTGTTCTGCCCGAAAAAGGAACCCTTCGTGTAATAGCTAATATAATATAAGCTGAGGCAGGGCCCATTTGACCACAAATAACGTTTTTTAATTTTTTCATTGGTGTTTATTTGTTTCATTTGTCTTTATTTTTTTTTAGTCTTTTCTTTTTCACGTGTTTATTTTTTTGGTTTATTTTCGTATTATTGTCTTGTTTTGTATTTGTGGTCAAATAAATGTTTTTTCTTTCTTCTTTCTTTCTAATAGCCGACTTCTTAACCATTGCACCTTTGGTTTGCCGTTATAGCGTTGTTTTGCTACCTTAGTATCGATTTGAACAGACACGTGTATTCGCAATGGGTTGTATTAAAGTCAGTTTCTACCTATGGCTTTATTTGGGTTCATAATTTCAAGATTTATTGTTTCCTTCTTGAGGAATGCACGAGATATCTTGGTAGGTTAGTTGACAGCCCTAAGGAGTAATGGTTGAGGGTTCAACGACCAATTTGATGTTGCTGTTGAGACGTCGCGTCGGCTGCAACACCAAGGGTTCGGGGTTCGATCCCCGGGCAGCACAAACATTTGTGTGCATGAACATGTCTGTTTGCAATGGTCTGGGTGTTTTCTATGTATAATATGTATGTATTTACAAAAAAAATGTATATAAGTATGTTTATCCGTTGTTTAGTACCCATAATACAGGCTTTACGCTTTACTTTGGGCTAGATGGCGCTGTGTGAATGTCAGTGGATATTTATTTATTATTACCTGAGTAGCGTTGCACGCGTTTTTTTTTAAAAATAGACATGTCTAGACCTAGTCAAAACGCCGTATACTGACGAGCTCAATTTTTCGAAATAAAATTGAAAATCCCTGTTAAATGGAAAGTAACTTCCGAAAAGGTTTCTCTTATATTGCTTTTTATCACCATAAAGATATAAGGGGTGTTGCATGTAAAACATCACTAATAGTTTGTAATAATCGTGCCAATTTAAACTACTTATCAGCCGAACTAAATTGTGATTGTCAGTTAACGGCTAGCTTGTCAGTTTTAGCTAGTGTACGGCAGAGACATGGACAACACAAGTGGACAACCAAACCTGTCATGGATAAATTACACTTAGTTTATCCATTTCAGGTTATATTGAAAAAAATCTAAATCAAAATATATTTATTCATCAGATACAGATACTTACGAATCGTCAATTTTTATTCATATAATTATTATGACTCTACCACCGGTTATATAATAAGAAGGATCATCGAAAAGAGCCAGCAAGAAACTCGATAATATAAGAGAGCGCTAAAAAGTTAGAACACATCACTGCACTAAGTCATATATCGTTTTATTAATGTGTAATCTTTTCACACAATCACTATAAGTATCAGCTTCAATTATTTCAACCGGCAGCCAGCTTCTCATATATTTCGACACCAACAACTCCCGGCAGACAGTTTAACGTTGTTATCGTAGAAAACTTCTGCTAATTAGACTTTTGCTACGACTACAGAGTAGACTTCTACAATGACTACAGAGTAGACTTCTACAACGGCTACAGCGTAGACTCCTACTACGACAACAGAGTATTCTTCTACAATGACTACAGAGTAGACTTCTACAACGGCTACAGCGTAGACTCCTACTACGACAACAGAGTATTCTTCTACAATGACTACAGAGTAGACTTTACAACGGCTCAGCGTATCCTACTACGACTACAGAACAAGTCTCCTGCTACGACGACAGCGGTAGACTTCTACTCAAATAACGTAGACTATGACGTAGACTAACTATTGTACCGTACAAGTTTTTGTTTAAAATCAAAGAAACGTCCAATAATCGTGATAAGACCATGACAGTGCACTGAAGTTGTTGGCCGAAGAGCCAAGGGTCGTGAGGTCATTACATTGTTAATATAGCTTCATGATAATCTTAGCTAAATTGTTTCATATTATGTTGTAAAGTCTGTTTGTCTAGACCTTTTCTAGCTACGGGAAGTCATATAATAAAAATTTAAACCATTTTAATGCTCTACGAAAACTGATAGGTACCCTTTCTTAAATAATATTGTAACGCTTATGGGCAGGTTATAGAGCAACTATCTGATTAGTAAAAAGACTATTGAAACTATAACTAATGCATAATGACATTGTTTTTGATTTGATTGCACCGTAATTATATTGCAAAAAACGTAATAGTATTTTTTTAATTTAATGATTATTATCATCATCATTATCAGCTCATAAACGTCCTCACAGAGGGGCACGAGCCTCCCGTATAGCATAAAGGGTTTATTAGACCTTAGTCGTCCACGCGGGCCCAGTGCAGATTGACCGACTTCACGCACAACCTTTGAATCTCTTTGCAGGCACGCTAGGTTTCCTCACATTGTTTTCTTCTACCGTAGGGCGTCGGATAAAGTACTGTTTATAATTTCGAAAAATTGGAAAATATATTAGTAGTGGGATATGAACCTGCACCATCCAGACCGGAAGGCAACAGTCCATACTAATGAGCCACCGTGACACTCTCAATATCAATCGTAAATTTTATTTAAATTTCCGGGTATAAGAGACCTAACTTTTGTTGTCTCGGGTGAAGGGCGCAGTGCGGCATTGATGGAGGATAATAACTGTCAATCAGTTATTGATCTCCTTCATGTCTGACCGTCCTGTACACTATAACATAGGCGGTGAGGACGAAATTTTGAGTTGTACCTTGAAGTAAGGAGATGAAATATGGCAGCAGGAACTAGTCCGATAATTCCTTCTTTTTAAACATAATTCAAATCTTTCTATATATTGCCCTTAATTCCACACATTGACACAAAATATTGGGCCCAAGGGCGCCTTGAGGTACCCCGCGGCTATCGGTACATCTCACACTATGTCAGGGCCGAACGCACTTCCATGGCGGTTTTTCAGCAACCGCAGTAACTTGTTACGATATGTTTGTGAATACTAATTGTATATTATACATCACATCAGCTCATTAAACGTCCCCACCGAGGGCCACGAACCTACCCGTAAGGGTGTTTAGGTCTTAGTATCGTCCTTTGAATCTCTTCGCAGACGGGCACAGGTTTCCTCACGATGTTTTCCTTCACCGTAGAGCGTCGGAAACGTACATATAATTTCGAAAATTCGAAACACATTGGTACGTGGCGGGATTTAACCTCAGCCCTTTCGGTAGGAGGGCAACAGTCCACACATTGCGCCACCGACGCTCCCATACATACAAGAAAGAAAGAAAGAAAAACATTTATTTACTTAGATAATTATGTACACTATTATATTACTTTAACCATATTATTTAATCTGTGCTTTAACTGACTTCGTGTATAGTCGCGTTGGTTATATACCATGTCGTAGCCATCTGGTTAAATATGCCATCCAATTGGATACCTAGGTTCGTTAAACGCCGGCATTCAATTAAACCGAAGAAAACTAGCCATGTCGATGACTGCAACGTTTAACAATGGCTGATCGGATTCCCGGCTTTCAAAGGTTAAGAAGGAATTGTGTAGTACAATGAATTGCCTACTGGTTTACCGATTAAATTCTTAGAATGAGTGCCAATTTTTCTATTGAGAGTCATCATCATCATCAGCTCAAAACGTCCCACCTAGGGAACGAGCCCACCCGTATAGGGTGATTAGGCCTTAGTCGTCCACGCGGCCCAATGCGGTTTGGACGACTTCACGCACAACCTTTGAATTTCTTCGCAGGCGTGCGCAGTTTCCTCACGATGTTTTCCTTCACCGTAAGAGCGTCGGATAACGTACATATAATTTCGAAAATTCAAACACATTGGTACGTGTCGGGATTTGAACCTCAGCCCTCGAAAGGAGGGCGACAGTCCACACCATTGAGCCACCGACGCTCTATTGGGAGTATTAAGACACAATAACAATCCTATTGGCGTTTTTAAAGTTAATAGAATCGGAGCCCAGTACTAAGTCACAATTAGTCCTACTATGAAAACTGAAAAAAAATGAAAATTAAGCAAATATAAAAATTTCTAGATAAACTGACACGTAGGTATTGGCTGACCAAGGTATAAATTCAATTACTTTATGGTGAGCCCATTTAGGTATCAAAGGGTATTCCTGGGAGTCTTTGGTGAAATGGTCATGTAAATCATCAAAAATTGTTTTGGCAAACGTTTCGTAATTCTTTAATATGGCGTTGCACGTAATTCCCTTATTCAAATTCAATACGCCGAGAGGTCTCTTTTATATACCTTAATCTTAAAAACCATTAAATCGACATAATTGATGATCGTAAACTAAATAAAATGTTACAAAAAAATCTAAGTATAACCTCAAAACAAAGTTAGTCCACTGTTAAACTAGGGGTCACACGGGTTTAAATTTAGCACCACAGATAGTCCGAGCCTAAGCGTTAAACCTCATTTAGTAATAAGAATTTTTTTAGTCCATGGCTTAAACCAAGTTTAATCCTAGTACTACATTTAGTCCGCGTTTTGGAATAAGGCGGTGAATGTCAAAAAATGTATTTGGTCATGCGATCTAAATATTCTGCATAAATGTCTCGGTCTTAAAACTGCATTTGCAAATTAATAAGTAGTGTCGTATGCGACCGGTTTCAAAGAAAAATCTTCCGTATTTAGTTCAACGGTAGTGGTGAATTAAAATAATAGTTTTGTGGATTCCTGCGGGGCGGGGTGCCGGTGTAAGCGATGGATTTTAATATATAAATATCAATTATTATATTTAGAACCTATAGCCATGCTGTGTAGGAAAGCCTATACCTGCAGTGGAATGTTAGAGACTGATGATGATACACAGCGCCCCATCTAGTCCAAGCGCCCCATCCAAACTATGTTCCATAGTTGAATTTATGGTGGAACCTGGAATTAACCAACAATTAATTTATATTGTTTTTGGGGTCCCGTAGCCAAATGGCAAAAACCGGCACCCTTATAGATTCGTCATGTCTGACTGTCTTTCTGACGGACGTATGCAGAAACTTTTTTCTCTTTTTTTATATCTAATGGGCTTACTCTTGAGCACAGACTATCCAATGGAAGAGACGTGCTCTAAGATGGACGAGCTTGCCCAGAAAAGCCTATTCACTCGTTTTTTGAATGCCACGGGGTTGTAAGTGGCCGGAAACACAGACGCAGGGAGGTCATTCCATTCCCTAGCAGTACGCATAATGCGTACTGCTAGGGAATCCGAATATAGGAATATAGGAAGTCCGAATGCGGGGAATGTCAACTACAAACGGATGAAATTTTGCAGTTCGCCTTGATAACCTATGGTGAAAGGGTGAC
This sequence comes from Leucinodes orbonalis, assembly GCA_019425675.1. NCBI lineage: Eukaryota > Metazoa > Arthropoda > Insecta > Lepidoptera > Crambidae > Leucinodes > Leucinodes orbonalis. The sequence continues at coordinate 63,178 of PQWD01014264.1, read as the reverse complement.
CACGAGATAAGTGCGTGGAGCTCGAAAGAACACTCACCAAAGTAGAGCCTGTAAAAAACTGACAAACATGTTACTTTACGGCGGTGGGATAAGCTCTGCAGTTTAGAATTAACGAGTGCCTTATCGCCAATGAGTTTACTGGCTCTGCGATCGATTGAGTTCAAAGTAGCAAGATGACATTTTGCTGAACCATCCCAAAGATGACTGCAGTACTCCATGTTAGGTCGGACTTGAGCTTTGTATAAAGTAAAAAGCTGACCTGGTTTGAAGTACCGCTTCACCCTATTTAGGATGCCCAAATTCTTTGAGGCTATTTGAGCTTTGGACTCAATGTTTTTGCTGAAGTTCTCTGAAACTATTAGCAGTACACTATTCAAACTTTGTCAGTATTATACATATACATGTATTCTGTGAATCGCTATAAGGTTTTGATAAGAAACTTGAAAACAACTATGTTTTGGGGTTCCCCATACATTGAACTGAAACTCAAAACTTTTTTCATCGTACCCACTCACGTGGGGTATCAATGTGTAAGTAGGTCTTAAAAAAAGATATTCAGTTTTCTTATATATTTTTATATACATCGAATAGTTTCCGCGAGAGACATTTCCAAAGTTGCAAAAAGTGTGTCCTCCCCTCTCTAATTTCTAAACTATGGTTGATAAAATAATTAAATAAAAAATATGATGTACATTACCATGAAATCTAACAACGGGTCTGTAATTTGTTTTTTTTTACGTCATTAATGGTGAACCACTATTTTCTCATAGTAAAGCTGTAGTCACCTACTTCAGTCAATAAAAAATAATTTATTTTATGTTACTTGCTGCAGCGGAATCCTCCACTGGCAAGCCCAACTCGCACTTGGCCAATATATATGACACTGCGGTGGTACCTACCTAGACGACTCAGTACCGAGTCCACCACCACCAGTAAGTACCTATATCCAAATCGCTGTCATAGGAGACACGCCTCGATCAATGACGTCACGAAAAAGTTTGTCCTAAATATTTTAAGCGTATGCCGTATCGCAATTACTAGCGGACTATCTCACCCCCTTGTGCTGGTCATACAACTTAGCAATATTCGTCATTGTAATGATGTGGCCGGTGGAGTCATGAATTATATGAGCAAATTTGAGAAGTTCCACAAATAAAATGTCTTGTCCTTTTTTATGAATCACCTGATTGTCTGAAAAAAGATGATTTGCAAAATGGGCATGTGGCTAAGGGGTAACCATAATCATCATACCAGCCTAATATCATCATCATCATCTCATTAAACGTCCCCACCGAGGGGCACGAGCCTACCCGTAAAGGTGATTTAGGCCTAGTCGTCCACACTGCACAGTGCGGATTGGACAACTCCACGCACAACCTTTGAATCTCTTCGCAGGCGTGCGCAAGTTTCCTCACGATGCTTTCCTTCACCGTAAGAGCGTCGGATAACGTAAATATAAATTCGAAATATTTTGGTACGTGGCGGGATTTGAACCACAGCCCTCCCGGTAGAAGGGGAACAGTCCACACCATTGAGCCACCGACGAGCCTAATATGCCCACTGCAGAATAAAGGGAGGCCCTTCAATTCCTTCCTTCAAATGATTTCCACGCGAACCGATCCTTACCAGTCGACATCGGCTACCCGCCACCTTAACCAGGTCATTAGTACATCAGGTTGGGGGTCGACCTACGCTTCGTTTCCCGTTACGTGGACGCCACTCGAGAACGCTTTCGCCCCATCGGCCAGTTCTACGCTCTATGTGCCCACTGTACGTAATATTACTTGTACATAGCATGTAGGTTTGTCCATGAACGATATAACCTTATTTTAGTAAAACTGGTTACCTAAGCGACAACGCACCGTATTTCTGAGTATCACCACATATAATTTAATATATACTCGTACTATGTATCACATAATTATTGCAATAAAAAAAAACAAACTATTCAATTTATAAATACAGTTTAATTTTATTTACCCAGGTATATCTCATAGATCCCCATATAACTTTAGGTTGTCATTTTTTAAAATGGACACTCTTCGACAGCGTCGACTTAGCCTGGACCTGTATTTTTGCACAAATTAACAACGAAAACTAAAATGCCAAGAACTGCTTGAGATTGTAAAGTTGTCTGTTCGGCTCGCTACCTCGTCATCAATTAAGAAAATATTCACTTACCTCCAGCTAGAACGAATTTGGTAGATCACGCTCCTCTTGCCAATGCTGTAGAGAATATAGTGAACTTCACCTGAAGGAAATTGATATATTCACGACTCCTTGCCTAGCTTCAGACGGAAGTTGTTAGATTTATTTTCTGTCGGTGTTTAGGTTCAAAGTTATATGACCATTCTGTCACCCTCGAGTAAATTACTAAATGCCTTGCTCGAGGTTGGTAAGTGATCCAGTATGTTAGTTTCTGATTAGTATTGATTTCATTTTTAGTTTTTTTATCTCATGTGTTGTTATTCTATTGTTATCAATGTTGTGTACGCCTATAAAGGTATATGTACCAGACACTTAACCTTAAACTAAATGTTGTCCAATGTTGTGATTTATACTGTTGGTGTACCTTTTTAAATAAATAAATAAATAGATATATCATCATCATCATTACAGTCTCATTAGTCCACTGCTGAACGAAGGCCTCCCCTAATGATTCCACGCGACGATCCTTAGCAGGGAGTCCATCTGCTACCTAGATAGATATAGAAAGAAAGAAAGAAAGCAAAATATTTATTTGCGCAATATAATTGTAACATGTTATTCCTTAAATATAATCTCAATATCATTACCCTACATAGCAAGCTATAGGTAGATTGATACAACACACGTGTGGGTTTGAAGAAAAAAGTTTCAACGGCAATAAAAAGTTTCGGAGAAAAGTGGCTGTTACATACGGACGAACAGACAGTTACGATGAATCTATAAGCGTTGCGTAATTTGCCATTTAGTATTTGTTGTGACTAAATATTTGATTTAATTTAAACCCTAAATATGCATTATTATTATTTAAGCTTTGGGCTCTATTCAGGCTATACAGACCTTTGTCACTTCTTCCTGAAATATCGTTGTGTCTTGCTCCCCTTTTCGAGTTCGTGTAAAAGTTGGGCACTCAGGAAGTACTGGACCTGCCCAACTTTATAAATTAATCACTTGGCATAAAAGTTAGATGCTAAACGGATGTTTGCTCCGTTGAGAGGACCACAATTGCAGATATGCATCGGTGTCTTCTTTATTCTGCGCAGAATCTGCAAGTGTCCGAGTCACTCGCACAAAACATGCTATCAGAATATCAATAAAATTCTTTTCCTAACAACAATATGTGATTAACTAACTACAATCTACGTAATACATCAACATATGTATACGAGTATTTAATTTAGCCAAGATTGTTAGTTGCACTTTTACGTCGTTAATTAGCGACAGTAATAGAATGTGCTGAATGTCACGAAGCTGTGACAGAAATAAATAAATGCAACAGACAAGAGATAATTTTATATGGGTTTATATCAACGTAATAAAAGTTGAAATGGCAGTATGCTCGTCACGTACGAGTATGTCGCAGAACCTCGGCCGTTGGAGCAGACGAGTTCTGGTGGAGATCGCGTCTTGGTAAACGTTGAGTAATACAGATCCAGACTGGTGGATTTTGGACGAGGAAACTGAGGATCAGGATATATGGTGCTTATGGCTACACTAATGGGGGATACATAAAATATATCACGAGGGATTAGCGTTTCAGTGGATACTTATTACCTAAGCCGCTTAGTGTTGGTGTGTTCTATACACACTTAATTAAGGCTGAGAGCCATCTGCGCTCGCCAATTGCTCGGTGAAGCTGTAAAGGCATTTGCGGCAACAGCATAGTCAGTTCGAAAAAAAAACACTTGATAAGATGAATTATAAAATGTGTTGGTATAATTTTAACTATTTTAATGTGATTTTCGATCTCCGTTCAATTCATTGTTACAAATTTCAAAGTATAACAAAATATGAAAACAAAACACCGTTGATGGTGTCGTGGGGTTGATACTGGGGATCTCTTGGGTCACAGCTTTGGTCATCATCATTGCAGGTGTATCCTTAGCAGTTGGCACCATCTATACCCGCCACCTTAACCACTTCATTGGTACACCTGGTTAGGGTTCTTTTGTTTCATATTACACTATTTAACCTTTTAATATTTTTGTTCACAGGTAACGTAAAATGAGCTGACCCAAAATGGCGTTGAAGTTGAAATTCAAAGACGAACACGGCATCCTACAAATCAACATGAGCCCAACTGAAAGTCCAACCGAGTCGAAAGAACGACCAGACTTAACCGACCCAAAGTTCGACACGATCAAAACGATTCGGTCAGTACGACCTCTTCGGTGGAAAGTACGAGGTGGAAGGTCAATCCTTGTTCAGGAGTAGATACAACAGTATCGAAGAAGACTTAGCCAATACGCCTTACGCTTTCACATCAGAGCGGTCATTAAGGTTTAACAACTTAGACGTAACCATCCAATCTAGGGGAGTGGACGTGTCACCTTCCAAAGACATAGAAGACGATAGGTTCTTCAACCGAACGGTGGACGATGAGTTGTTCGGACCGCCGATTGATACAACCGCGCTGCGTTTACTGTGACCCAGCTCATTCACGCTCAAGACAGATACTTCGATCTGTCTACGCGGAACAGCATCACGGGCTCACCCGTGAGACCACGATCGACTGGTGCTAATCGGACTAAAGTGGATGTTGCGATAAACGAAGTTTCGCGCCCGCGGAGTAGGGAAGAGTTTCTGATAAATGAGGACAGGTTAAAAAGAAAAGAGTTTATGAATGATGATGGATTCAGGGACAAGAGAAAAGAGGAGTTTTTAAACAAGGATGAGTTCCGAAGATCGAAGGAGGCTTTTGAAGTACTGGAAGCGCGGACTGCTGCTAAAGCGGTCCAGGTGGCGCCACCAATATCCTTACCGTAAGTAGTCACTTTATATTAGAACAAGCTGTGCCTCGCGGTGTTACTCGCGTTAAAGCGCGCAGCTCACGCGACGCGCGATCGCTGTGTGCGGAAAATCATTAGTATAATTTTCCAAATAAAAAGGTTTTTTGAAAATAAAAGGACCCTTTTAGAAGGAAAGTTTTCCTTACTATATCAGCTGCCTGCCAAAAATAGTCCCGTCCAAATCTGATGAGCCATTTCAGAGATTACCCGTTACAAACAGACAGACAAAAATTAAAAAAATGTTTAGTTGGCATATGTACCGTATTATGTTCATACGTTTATGCATGTAGTAAAAAAAAATCCATATTACAAATATACACTCCAATTTAATTTGTATGTATAAATAACCAGATCCTTGAATAACCTACTTCAAAAAACCAACCAAAATATTGAGTCATTTTGCGCCATATATCCGCTTTCCTCATCCAGCCTCTACCAGCGACATTTCGCAAGTCGTCGGTCCATCAGGCGGGAGAGCGTCCTACAGATTTTGTCAAGATTCCCGGCGTTCAATGGGTTAATAAAAGGTCGTAAGTCATGCATTGCCTCTGGTCTTACGAGCGTCTATAGGATTCGGTTACTGCTTACCGTCAGGCTTTTTGGTTGTAGTATTAAAATACCTATAACTGGATTCGAATCAAGGACTTCGGAGCTTCAAACCACTATACTTCTCGTCGACCAATTACATGGTATCCCTCAGGTATAACTTGCGACGTGATTTTTTCACTAAGCGATGTTATAAGTAAAAGTGTCAAGGCATGCGCGCGCGCAACATTCGTTAGACGTTTGTTGAAATTGGCGCGGAATAGACGTGCCCGCCATATTTAAAAATGGCTGAATTTCTTGATTGCTTCGTCGTTAAATTGTGGATGTAATTGTATCAAAATTTCTAGTGAGTGTCTTAGACTTGGTGTGTTGTGATAAGTTTTGACAGCAGGATTGGTTTTGGGCAAAGTGATTTGGTGAGTTGAGTTTATTTTTGGTTTTAAATATATCCTAAGTTCGATTCTCGGGTGAACTGAAATATATATGAAATAAATAAAAGTTTTTGTTTTGTTGTCATTCAAAACAGAAGTCTTCCCATTTCGGGGATTAGGAATGCTAGTTAGTTTTTTGCTGTCTAGCTTTGATTATGGAATACAACCTATTTTGAGGATTTTATTTTGACGTCGGTGGGTCAATAGTGTGGACTGTGTGGTTCAAATCACAACACGTACCAATGTGTTTTCAAATTTTCGAAAATATATGTACGTTATCCGACGCTCTTGCGGTGAAGGAAAACATCGTGAGGAAACCTTCATGCACGCCTGCGAAGAGATTCAAAGGTTATGCGTGAAGTCGTCCAATCCACACTGGGCCCGCGTAGACGACTAAGGCCTAATCACCCTACACGGGTAGGCTCGTGCCCCTCGGTGGGGACGTTTAATGAGCTGATGATGATGATGATTTTGTAGATTACTTTGGGTTAAAGCTCTGTTTAAAGCTAAATTCATCGGCTTAATGTTGACCTACCTCTTGGCAATTTATGTGCTCCTGTCCGACCAACCTTTTGGTTGTTTATGGACTCCTAGACCTGTTCATCCTTAAGACGATTCTTGGCCGTTTATGGAAACTTTTTTCCCTATTTTTTAAACCTCTTCAGTCCAACTGACCTTCCAGCAGCGGAATTCTCTGAAAGCTATGACATTGGAATCTTTATTTAAGAAAAGAGTGTATTCTTTCCCAAAAGGAAAGAAACTGCTGCTTATGGGCGGATATTTAATTAACATATTAAAATCATTCATTTCTAAGAATAACTACTTAGCGACCCGTCCCGGCTTCGCACCGGTGCAATGCTGATACTACAGTATACAGTAGTAGTAGTATACAGTACAGTACAGAAAAACTGTGAACGTTGTATATAAAATCGTGATTTTTATAAATCTCGTATGGTTTATCTTGCGTTAGCAATGTAAGCGGGAATTATGAAAATATTTACGACATCACATGAAAAAACCACAAAATAATGCAAGTTTTACATACAATAAAACTTGTATTATTGGGCAGGACGATGCACAGCATCTGTGAGAGAGCTCGTAGCACTTCCGTTTATTTTCAACCTTTCCGGCGTATTTTTAGCCAATCAGCGTCGTATTATGTCACGTGGTCTCAGGTGGTTTCCTGCGATAGGCAACGCATATTTTTCATAGAATCTCTCACCAGGACCTTAATGGGATGCTGTGCATCGTCTCTGCCAATAATACAAGTTTTATTGTTATGTAAAACTTGCATTATTATTTGGCATGTGACGATGCACAGCATCTGTGAGAGACATGTTTATATCTCCTGGTGACCACGCGACGACGCTATGTGATAAAGGACAACTTAAAAGAATAAAATTGTATGAATGGAATGATCTGTATTTTTCTAACTCTTATTTAAACAATAATAATATTCTAAGTTTAATTACATAATACATGAAGCTACGAATCAGTTGCAATTAAATAGGTTCAAAATTTAATGACAGATTTGATTCAGATGGCCCAGATCTGCCAATAATTTGTTTTTTATAAAATCTTGCAAAGGTGTTAGTTCTTCGCCAGTTACCCCTTGCAAGAATATCCTGCAAGGGGAAATTCTCATACCAGTTTAAGGAAGCCACAGCCGAGCGTATACTTCCTGGGGATGATTTGATGCCTGCATCCTTTAAAATTGTTTTGACCCAATTACCTACAACAGTCCGTGAGGCAGCCCTCGGCTTGCCACTTATTGAAACAAACAAAGCGTAATTGCATCCCGAAGCACGCCGTTCAGTACCTAATTCAATAACTTTGCGGAGCCAGTATAAGGGGCATACATTGGAAACGTTATGTTTTAATAATTTCCATCCCGATTGTCTATAATTATCAGAATCCGTCTTTGAACCAAATACAGGGTATAAAATACAATGATCGCCATTATCAACAAAGTGTTCTGGGGATACTTTTAAAAGGGTGAGATCGTGCACTCGCCTACCTGATGCTAATAAGAGAATACAGGCTAATCTACGTGAAGCTTCAAATAAAGACACAATATCCGGTGTATTAGCTTGTAACCAGTCAATCAGATCACTTGGATCCCAGATTGGTGGTTTATCTGTTTTTGGGTTCTGAAGTGAAATAGCTTTTAAAATATGCTTAACTAAGAAATTCTGATTGAGATTTTCGCCATCGACAGCTTTTCCAAAAGTTAGTACTACTGATTTATGCAACAAAATTGTAGGATACGCTAACTTTTCCTTAAGGTACAAATGAGCTAAAAATTTTGATAAAGAGGCACCGCTAGGATGTTTAAAGTCTAAATTATACTTGTTACACCACTGAACCCATCGATTCCATGCAGGTTGGTACGTTTTTAAGGTAGATCTTCTCCAGCTTGATGTAAGTAACGATCTTTCGGCGTCAGACCAGTGTTTGGTGTCATCGTCCCAGCCCCAATTCTCCAGACGTGAAGCTGTATGTGCTGCACTTGCGGGGGAGGTAGGCCTGTTGTGCTGTCCACCAACACTTGTTCCAGGTCTTGAATTCTCATTGGTTTGTCTAGGGCTCGACGACGAAGATCTGGTAACCAAAAAGCTCTTTTCCACATTGGGGCCACTATCAGAAATACTCCTTCCGCCGAATTCAGATGATGCAATATTCTCGGTAGCAGACTCGGTGGTGGAAACACCCACGCCAGTGGAAACTGCCACCGGCGACTGAAGGCATTGCAAAATTGAGCTTTCGTATCCTGGCTGTCCCTCGTTGCATACTTCTCCACTACTTTCGTATTCTTGCTGGCAAACAAGTCTATCTGGGGAGTACCAAATCGATGAAATATCTTCATGACAGCCGGCTGCAGGAGATGCCATTCCGACGCGCACTTTCCCCGCGACAGCCTGTCTGCTATGTTGTTGTACTTTCCTGGAATGTACTCTGCTGTTATTGAAATGTTCCACTTGTCCAGGAAGGTCAACAACTCGTACGTCAATTTGAGAAGGTTTATCGATCTCGTTCCACCTTCTTTCTGTAGATACGATATTACTGTGCGATTGTCTGATTGCACCATGACATGACGATTTTGTAGAGACCTGTAGTATTTCATGGCCGCCAGTATAGCAAACAATTCTTTCTTGTTGCTGTGCCATTTCTGTTGATGGGTCGCCCACCTTCCCGATGTTGTGAGGTCGTCTAATTGTGCTCCCCATCCGTAATTGGAGGCATCCGTCGTTAGGAAGTGTTGAGTCGACCTTGGGTGTAAGCTGCTCTTTACTTGATCTGTCTCTAGAGTTGTAATCCACCACTCTAATTCTTTCACTACGTCCATAGGTATCGGTACCTGTTTTCGGGGCTGTAAACTGCTTATGTCCTTGGCAAACTTTTGTATTAGCCGACAATGTAGGCGACCGCGTTTCACTACGATATTGGCAAAATTCATTGTGCCTAGTAGCATCTGGGCTTCCCTCAAGGACATTTTTCTTTTTTGGATTACTCGTTTTATCTTGAGTAATAATATCTGCACCTTCTTTGTTGGAAGATTTTTCGTATTCTTCTCTGTATTCCAAAGCAAGCCCAGGTATTCTATCTCCTGTGTAGGTTTGGTCACAGACTTCTCGTAGTTGACTGTCCACCCTAGCGACTCTAGAGTCTTCAGGGCCGTTAGTACCTGTGTCTGTAGTATTGTCTCGGACTGGCAGGCAATTAAATAATCGTCTAAATAGACGATTATCCTCATTCCTTTGGTTCTGAGGTACTGAGCCACCCAATTCGTCAATGCCGAGAAGTTTTTCGGTGCGCATGAAAGTCCGAAGGGAAGACACGTCATCTGAAGTATCTGTCCTTTGTACACAAGTCTCAGAAACCTTCGATGATACTCGGCAATACTTACGTGAAAGTAAGCCGAGGATAAATCGATTTTTACCATCCAGTCCATGCTCTGAAGAAAGTGCGGTATTTGGAAATGTGATATAAGTTTGAATGGCTTCGGTTGTATGTACTGGTTTAAGCCCTTGAGGTTGAATATGGGTCGGTCGCTTCCGTCCCCTTTTTTCGTCAGAAATAGCGTTGACAAAAAGCTGGGTCCCGGACAGCAACGTTGTGGCACTTCCAGAACACCCTGCTGAAGTAGCATTCGATTTGTTGTGTCATTTTGGCGGACTGCTTGGTTTTGAACCTGCGAAGAACCTTCGGTGATGGGCAGACCAGCCGAGGTTTGGAGGTAAATGGCAGACGCATCCCTGTGATAAGATCCAGTAGGGCCTTCGGAGCCCGGAGCGCTAGCCACTGCCTGCGATACGGTAGAGGCCCCGAGTCATTGATCGGCTTTCCTTTTATTTTTATGACCGTTCCCTCTGTGGGAATGTTTGGACCTGCCAGAAAAGGATTGCTTGAAGGCTGGATTATTGTTGGTTGTGGCGGTAGAGACATTTTTCTTAAAGGCGGGCAGATCTCGCGGACGAAAGGAATGATTGTTCCGTGAATTGGTATTAGTCTTATAAACTAACTTGTTATCCGATCTACCAGATACATCTTTTGCCGAGTTGTACCAAGGACGAACCCATTTGTCGATGCCACCCGTATTTTTAACAAAATTTTGTAGCCGTGCCTCACAAAAAAGATATTTCGAACTTGGAGGTATCTTACGCAGACCCTCTCTCAAGTTTTTGTTAGGCACCTCGTTCAGGATACGCTCCCGACGATTCTCTACATATTCAGCTCTCTTACCACAAACGAGCTGCATAATTTCTTCATCATTTTTATGAAATTTTGAGTTGGGTTGAAATAAATTAGATATTTTATCAAAAACAGTCGAGGGTGACAACACAGTATCCGAAGCTGCAGCCCAATCGACTATTTGTTGAAGATTTTGATTTAACAATTCACGTTGCGCTAATAAAGCATTGGATATTGCTGCTATCATCCTCTCCGAGGAGGCCATATGATCCTTGCCTTTGACAAATTGTCGTAACTCGTCATTGACATCTAACTCTACGAATCCCGGTGAGGCGATGTGCAATTTAAGAGCATCGGAATATCGAACTTCCTTCCAATCCGAACTCTCAAATCGTTGAAGACATTCGAGCTGTTTCACGCGATCGGGTCTAGCCGCGGGTACTTTAGGATCTTTGACGGTAGTATTAACTAAACACAAATTCAACTGGGGTGCATCGTAAGGCTGTGCCACGGCCGGGCGATGTAGAGTAAATGCAAGCGGTTGAGTGCTGGGGCCAGGCGCCGGCTGCGTAGCGGGCGCATATGGCGGCGCCGGTGCGGCGCATGCGACGCCCGGCGCCGGCGACTCCGTGCCGTACTTGTGCCACAGGAAATTGGTTAATATGCTCACTTGTTGAGCTAAATTAGTAATTTGAGACTTACCGCGTCGGCTTCGTTTCACCTGAGGTTGCGAATGATCCGATGCCGTCGTGCTCGACTCACTAGAGGAGCTAGAAGCGGATCGGCGCTTGCGGCCGGCTGGAGGTCCAGCCCTGCCGTCGGCTCGCAGCTCCGGCTGCTCCTCGCCAGACGACACAGGGCGACAATCCGAGGGTAGGCCGACATGCGCGGAAATACTATTTACGTCCAAATCACTCATCACTGACCCGGTTGAACCGTGTATTACACACTTTTTTTTTTTTTTTTAAATAATATTTTCGAACAACTGTGAATATCCTCGCGACTCAGGATTTTCACTGTTGCCTCTTCGAGAAATAACGACGCTATGAAACAATATGGCGTTGCCTATCGCAGGAAACCACCTGAGACCACGTGACATAATACTTGACGCTGATTGGCTAAAAAATACGCCGGAAAGGCTTGAAAATAAACGGAAGTGCTACGACGCTCTCTCACAGATGCTGTGCATCGTCACATGCCAATAATACAGTATTTTTCTATATTAATGGATATTCACCTTTTCTTCTGTATCTTTTTTTCTCGAATGGCATTTTCTCTGCTCCAATCGCTTCCAATAAATAAATATTTGTTTTACTCACCTCAAATGGAGGCTAACGCCCGTTTAAATACTTTTTTTAATGGTTGATTTCAAGTGGCTCAGATTAAAATTACAATGTTAATTTGACTAAGTTTATAGAAAATTGCAATGAATCTACCTAATTTGAAAAGGTCGTACCTATAAATGGTTATTGTTTTCATGGGTGTGGCTTATACTATTGTTCAGTTTTTTAACCTTTGAAATGAAAATGAAAAGTGTATAAGCCTTAGTCATCCACGCGGGCCCAGCGCGGATTGACCAATTGGATATCTCCCTGGAATAGAGGGTTTGCACTTCTATGTTTCGATAGAGGCACTGTAGCTAGTAAAATACCGGGTATAAGAGACCTACAATCTGTTGTCTCGGGTGACGGTGCAGTTGTGGCATTCATGGATAATAATAACTGTCTATCAGTGTTGGTCTTAATCAATCCACTCTGTCATGGTCACTATCACTTACCATCAGGGAGCATCCTGGACCGTCCTGTAAAATTTGTGCCATAAAAAAGAAGAAAGAAAAGAAAAGAATCGTTATGGCATAAGCAACACATACAAAATCAACAAACAACAAAATAAACATCGATTTAACTCCATAAAAACAGGCATTTTTGAACAAAAGAGAACGAATTAGAAACGATAAAACAATAATATAACACGAGGAAAAAACAGTTACATTTTTAAGAAGTATTTAATAAAAGTACAGTATCCAGTGATTTCTATTCAAGCCGAAACAGCTACATCCGTTGGTTAGTTACGATTCGCTATGGATTTAACAAACGAACATGTCGCGCAATATTTGTCATGGGCAAGCCTATGACCTCGAAGTATTTGCCAGGTCAACCAAATGCACCATTACGTTCGCCATTGTACTATAAATACAATTGTTCACACAAATGTTAATGTATCAAAAGTCCGTGCTCAGTTCGAACCGAACTATTGCAGTAACAGTAGTCCGATCAACCGGACTAACCACTGGACTACCCAGTGTTGCGCCTTAGCCTTTTTGTGGCTAGATCTAGCACCTTCAGTATAGGTAACCTCCTTTTTAACGATTTGGCCCGATAAAGCAATCTAGCTTTTCTTCACTGTCATGACACTGACTTTTAAACGCTTAAACAAAAACGGCTAAATGCCATGATTTCAGCATTTTAGAATAGGAAATTCTTTCATGCGCAATCTGCCCATCTAGCCCTTATTAACTTCTCAAAAGCCCCATTTCCAAAAACTAAGTAGTAACACTGGGACTTCTGCTACTGAGGGTTTAAAAGGCTTAAGATCACACCCTCTTATTTTTGGATTATGAATATTCATTTCTAGTATATATATATATATATATTTATATAAATAGAAATTTTAAATCAAATAAGCCCATAGAACCATGTATAATATACACAAAAATATACATACACATACATACACACACATAACATAAAACGTGTCCAAACTTACATAGTTACGTGTCTAATTTATATAAGTACTTTTAATTTAATCAGTTATTTTATGATATAGATTTTATTTCTCAAAAAGATTTACAATAAATCACTTACAGAGAAAATACAAAACTAATTTTAATGAAAAGCCAGCGTAAGTAGCGAGTGCGCTCACCAAATCAAAAATACCCACCACCTTCAATACTAATTGATGTTATACGTATATCTCGTACTAAGTAATCGCTAAAACTGACGCGGCTAAGGATGCGGACACATTAAAAAACAAACTAAGTTATTACACAATAAAACAATGAAGTGACTAACGGGATATCCTTGAAACATGTTCCTTTAGTAATTGTTTAGTTGTTATTACTATTCCGTTTTTGTAATACTGTACACCAAAAGGGCTTCATTGAAAATAAGCGTCCAGGCATACATTTGCGTGTCAGGGCCTTTGCTGAGTTAGGTCCTGTTAGCCTTTAAGATTTTCTGTAATCTGTTATTGTTTCTATTTTGTGCCAAATAAATCTTTCTTTCTTTCTATATATTCGCTTTTTTATTGAGCATCATCATCATCTTATGACGACCCACTGCAGGGCACAGGTACCCATGGCGGGGGAGGTTGGGCTGTAGCCCACCAAGGCCCAATGTGGATTGGTGGGTATTAACGACTACCATCCTCACATTGTAGCCGGGACTTAACGTGCCCTCCGAAGTATCGAATTATCTTTCTTTAACGTGCCACATGAACCACGGAATCATCGTTCTTTTCGGACAATTAGGTGATTCAGCCTACAATATCCTAAACAAACTGGGAAAAATCGCACAAATCTTTTTCCCCGCGGGATTCGAACCCACGACCCGCGGATTGCGAACGCTGGGCACACTAGACCACGGATGCAGATATTTTGTTCAGTAACTTAATTTAATAATGTATTATTTTCTGTTTAAATTTAATGTTATATTTATAACTCTAAGATAGATAGGTAGGTGTGGAAACCTAAACGGCTTTCAATATTTCTATCTTTGGTCTAAAGAAGTTTATCTATAAGTTTTCTAATAATAAATAAATAAAATGTATTTATTGCAAGCATCAGCTAAATAAATAAATTATGAACTATCGTGATTTTTTTAAGTGAAGAGTTATTTTCACTACAATGTGACTATGACATGTCAAGCGACGTAGATAAGAATGAAAATTTGCTCAACTGACGGCTGGCATATCTTTACCGCGGTCACTTTTTGAGTGAGTTTGTGCATCTCAACGACACTATAGCCTAACCACCCTTACGTGTATTCTCTAGCCCCTTGGTGGGGACGTTTAATAAGCTGATAATGATGATGAATCAATTTTAAAAATAAATTCCAATAAATATAAAAAATCCTTTAAATAATTTGAATTGATAAATTAGATAATGTATTTTTGCTTCATAATATCCTTTAGAATAAATTAAGCACTGGTATATTTTACTATACTTCCCATCACTAGTTGTCATCCCTGTAATGGCGGAATTTAAATCAGCGAATCAGCATGCATATTTTCCTCTGCCCCGTCGGGCATTGACAGAATTATTTGTTTCGAGAAATTCAATCATTACGCGTCTAGTAGGCTAGTGGTCGTTGGTGCATCTAGTCCGATAAGATAAGATAAAAATTCTTTATTGCACATAAGAAAAAAAACATACAACACAACAAGTAACAACAAAAGACAATTACAAAGTATGCGGCCTTATTGCTAAGATAGCAATTTCTGGGTGGAAGAAAAATGTTTATAGGTAAGCGGGCTAGTGCAAAACGAATCAAAACTTAATCTAAATGCATTGATAAAAACAATATTACACAAACTAAGTACACATTTCTACATAAATAATTATACAATAAACTAATAAATATTAAACAATAATAATAAACTAATAAATAATAAAACAAATACATAAACTAATGGAAGAGAGGATAAATCAAACTACAATCAGAAACAACATGAAGAAAAGGACAACGACAGTACCTTCAGCGTAAGATTAAAGGTTAAGATTATAAACTCAAATAAATGCATTAAGATCATAAGACTGTGACTTAGTACTCTCGCCCTTGGGATTAAGCAGTTTCCTTTAACTCTTTAACCGTCGATGACGGATATATCCAACCGAAACAATTGATTATCTATTGTGTCAGGAATCCTGGCGGTATAAGGGTTAATACGTCACTGATTATTCCCGAAATGTTACCAAAAGGTGTCCCACTTTGCCATACAATGCCCCATACAAAACCAAACAACGTAAGCCTCTGACGCAGGAGGAGAAATGAGAACTGCGTCAATTTACCTTGTTGATTAGTTGCTTGAATTGAGGATATAAGGCTTTTTCCAATACTGGCCCGGTCATGATAAGCATGGCGATGCCATGGTGACATGACGACCCATTTGGTGTGTAATGGTTGAGACGTCGACTCCTACACCAAGGGTTCCGGGTTCGATCCCCGGGCAGTACAAACATTTGTGTGCCTGGACATGTCTGTTTGTAAAAATAATGTATATTAATATGTTAACCGTTGTTTAGTACCCTAACTACAAGCTCCTCGCTTAAGATGGCGCTGTGTGAATGTCAGTAGATATTATTATTATTATGGATGGAAACATGGCGACTGATGTCAGTTCGGCTTTTTCGATGTGTCCATTAAACTTACATATTTTCATGGATTTTATCTTTAAGCTGTTAGTCCGCCATGAAAATTATTAGACTTTACTTATTACGTTACAACTATTTAATAAAAAATAGTCTAATTCATCAATAACAAAATATAACATTAAAAAACTATTTCTTGATTTTGTAGGTCCATAACGAGCTTGAAGTTATTTTTTATTGAATGCTCCTTTGGTAGAAAGTAAGTAGATCGATGAACGCACACTCCTTGTAACGCCCTTAATAAAGTATTTTGTAGGGGGCTGTAAGATTAGGCATTAACGACCTAATTTAAGGTACAGGCCTTCCCGCTATAACTATGAAGATATTTGGCAGTAAACTACCACGCGAGTCTAATGCGGATTATTCTGTGTTAACAAAATGTAGTTTATTTTTGGGTAATTTACTATTCAGTTAGTAATTTGTATATTCATTTAATTCATTAAGAATCCAATCTACATACCTTTTATCCATTCGTAGAAAAACAATGATTCTTGCTATTGTTTTTTTTTATTAAAGGACAAAAGAGACGCAGCCAATGAGTGTGGTTGGACTAAAGTAATTTAACAACGTACTTTTTGCTTCGTAAATTATTAAGTATATGAAATTAATTACTGTTCAAAATTACAACTATTGCAATGAGATAAGACAGGACATTTAATAAAAATGATTTTCATAAAAAAATATTTCATCAAAAGTGTTTTCATATCCAGAAGGATTCGAACCTTTGTACTTTTACAAATCGCGTCACTAGTTATGACGGATCGTTTCTGAGTGGCTACTATTTTGTTATACGTCCATAATCTCGTACAATTAATTTTTCACGTGCTTAATATCTCTGTTAGCCTCATTTGTATATATCAGATGATGATTTGTATATATCAAATATACGAAAGTACATATGTCATTTAAATAATAGTAATTCAATTGTAATGATTTCTTTTTTTTTGGCGCAGAATTAAGGACACTTAGATGCAACCTCAAAAGGAAAATGCCTATTCGAATTAGGAACCAACCATTCATTCGATTCATCCATTCTATTTTTAAAACACTCCATTCCCATCGTACTGAATCACTAGCGGAAGCTGTACACATAAAAAGTACCATTCACTCTGACGTCCCTATCCCGGTTGCACCCACACTAAAACCTACCTCCAATGTACCTGTCGAATCGATGCGTGTGTGTGCCTATCGGCGGGGTATCGATCGGTTCGGAAGAGCTCCCGTATACTCATGGCCTCCTAGTACTTTCCGAACGGCTGTCCATTATCGGCAATTGGCAATAGTCGATGATAGCTGATCAATCGGGACTATCGGAAGGGAAACCTACCTTCCCATTGTGAGCAAAATGGACATTGACAACCGAAAATAATTCGAGTATTGTTTGTAATTTATTTAATGGCAATTGTTAAATCACCTTCAGCATTTTTTAAAGGTGCCTTAATAAATGCATATTTGGAATGTACATTACTTTAAAACTTTAATTTCAAATTATCCCTAATAAAATCAATCACGCACACTATGACAAAGTGAATCCCGTAGTAAACGCACACATCGCACCGTGGGAAAGGATGGAGGGACCACAACGTGGGAATGATATTTCCCTACGCAGGATGCACTCCTAGTAACACCGAAGAAGTTTCTTCCCGAATTTCTCACGGTCCTATCCCATTTTTTAACAAAACCAAAATGAAAACTTTCTTAAGATTGAAACTCTAACACCGCTAACATAAAGTTGAAATTGTATTTGAATTACATTGTTATAGGCTATTGTAATCAATAGCAAGAAATCAGCTGGTCTGGTCTTATAAAATTTACCTGCATCCTGTGTGGCTGGCATTTAAAATTACACCTTTTGGCCGATACTTAAGACCGAGTTTCATGTTATTTGCAGTTAAAGCTGGAATAGCGCAGCGATAGGTGTCCCGTTTCCGTCCTTGTCTAGTTCGTTGACCGGGCGGCACATCTGTCTGGGAGCTTGAACGTTGGAATGCGGTAACCTGCTGACTAGCTATGCTATCCTGGTACTTTTGAAGGCTTGGAGCTGTGATGCGAAGCCGAAGAAGAGTGATGGGCATGAAAGAGTTATTGTTCTTGGAATTTAAACATAAACATGGTTGAATAAAAAAAAATGTATTAATAGCTTTCACTTTTGCAAGCCAAAGGTTACCTCTGACCTTTTAATAAATCCTGCCTATTTTTTCCACTTTCATTGTTACTAACGCTTACATTAAAATCTTTTATGCTGGAGTTATTTGCTGAAATCACAGGATTGGGGTCTTACTGAAATCATGCTGATGGCAATATATTAAAGTGTGCGTAAGCTTACATACTGTTTTTATAAGGTATCTATTTTATATTTTTGGTAGAAATACACACCGACAAATCATTTGTTGTAATGTAATATCGCTACTTTGGACATTCGGTCCTAAGAGGAAAGGTTTTGTTGGTGACGATAAAACGAAGAACCCTATATACTTTGTCCTTAATCCTTTAAACGCCAATCACACCTTCAGTAGTTGGAAACAATAGATTTTCTCTTTGGATTCCTGGCGTTCAATAGGATATTTATGATTTTGGGTTGGCTTTGTTCCGGGCTGAAGGGTAGGCCAGGATAGAGAAAAAAAATAGTGGATACTGATTTTAATGTCACATAAAGTTTTACGTCGCAAGAACTGTGGTCCCATTTTTGAGCTTGCTGGTTTAGCGACTCCGGCTTTAATTTAGGACCGGTTATCGCACCAACCCGCACGGGGCAGCACCGTTATTATATTAACAAATACTGAAACATGGGAAATTGAACTTATAAACTTAGAGCGCTTATTGTAATTTTGCTTTACGCAGTATCGTCAAACAAAGTGATAAAACGAAAATTTAATTTTGTTTACGGGATTCCGATTCGAAAGAAAGTCATAATACCAGTAACAGCAACAATGTATTTATGACAACGTTTACGGATTGGGCCTAGGATATGGCCTAACCTCCTGTGGCTATTCTGACGATTATTTGACGCAATGAGCGTTTCAAAAGTTAGTTTTTACAACTATACGCCCTACAAATATTCTTAACACACATTCATAACTCATAAGTTTTCCATTCCACGAAAGTAAAGTATGTTGCAGGACTTAATTATGAAATAGTTAACAGGCAATTAGCGAGTGTTTCTTTATAAATGGCAATTAATTACACGTATAGGGGAAAGGTTTCTGTGTTTCGCTTTATTTAGAACGAACCTGTAAAATTATGCCAAGGAATGCGTAATAGTGAGGGGGTGTTTTACATATGAGTGATGGTGGCTCATTGGTGTGGACTGTTGCCTTCCGATCTAGAGAGTGGGGGTTCAAATCCCACCGCATACGAATTTGAGACTGTGGTTGATGGAATATATGTTTTTTATGTTACGAAGTGAACAGGACCATCAGTATTTCTTTCTTTCTGATGGTAAGTGATACGCCTGACCATGACAGAGCGGCATTGAAGGAGACCAACAACTAAAAAACAGTTATTATTCTCCATCAATGCCGCACTCTACACCTCACCCGAGACAGAGATGTTAGGTTTCTTATACCCGGTAATTTCACTAGCTACAGTGCCCTCAACCAGAAACACAAAAGTGCATATTACTCTTATTTCACGCGACAATATCTAGCACTGGGGTTGTACCTACCTAGACGACTCAGTATCGAGTCTACTACCAAGTGTCTTATAGACTAACAAGTATTTTATAGACTCAGAACTTTTGTACGCAATTAAACACGTATAAAACAGAAATATGTAGGGCAAAGGGAACATGGCAAACTAACGAGACCACTTACAAGTATTCCCGTAATTTTAAGGAACAAAGGACTTGGAACATTAATTTTATGATCAGACAAATAAGTTTGCTAATGGTAGTTAACTAGTTATATAACAGTTGTACAAGAGGTTTTCACTAACTTCGAGGAATGAATGTGTTACCAACACAAAATGCAAAACGTTGTTTCACGCCGGTGTTCTGTAAGGCATCATTTCTGCTAAGCTGGCTCTCTAAGCTTAAAAATTAAAGATAATGGTTTTCTTTCCGTTTGGTCGAAGTTACATAAGAGTAAATTATTAACGAAGCTAAATCAAATGATAAGTTATATCTTTAAAATTTGGTTAACAGATCCCGTCTCAAAATAAGATGGAGCGATACATATAACAAGCGTCACAACAAAGACCAAAGCCTAGACTCAAATCTAGGTATAAATCTTGTTCAGGGACCACTTTAGACTTGTTGTATTTTTTTAAAGATTGAGAGCCATCTCCTCTCTCTATTTGCTTGGTGAAGATGTAAATGCCAGCTGAACGTAAATGAAAAACATTTTGCAGTAAATATTTTTTAAGTAAATTATTAAGTGAACAGGACGGCCAGGACGCTCACTTGATGGTAAGTGATACACCTGACCATGACAGAGCGACATTGAAGGAGACCAACCACTGAACAACTGATTAGCAGTTATTATTCCTCGTCAATGCCGCACTGCGTCCGTCACACGAGGCAACAGATGTTAGGTCTTTTATACCCAGTTATTTCACTAGCTACATTGCCCTCAACCCGAAACTCTAAAGTGCATAGCACTATTATTAACAGGACGATATCTGGCACCGCGGTGGTATGTACCTATCTAGACGACTCAGTATCGAGTCAACCACCAAGTAAAAAATGTTTTCCTATGGAAGTTTATTTGTTCAGTTGATACTTACTTTACGTTAATGTATATTACCGATGACCCATTTGGTGTTGCCGTTGAGACGTCGGCTGCAACACCAAGGGTTCGGGGTTCGATCCCCGGGCAGTACAAACATTTGTGTGCATGAACATGTCTGTTTGTAATGGCCTGGGTGTTTTCTATATATAATATGTATTTACAAAAAACAAATATACGTATGTTTATCCGTTATTTAGTACCCATAATACAAGCTTCACGCTAAACTTGGGACTAGATGGCGCTGTGTGAATGTCAGTGGATATTTATTTATTTATAATGCACAGGAATCAATCCAGAAACGTCCCGTGCATTAGCTGATTATTTTGTTGACTAAACCAGAAGGAATATCTGGAATTTGTTTATACTCATTGCTAGTTTGATGGCACGAAACTAGTTAACTGTTATATTCATGCCAAATGTTCCACTTTGATACTTTAATAGCTTCTTTATTATTGGGTAAATATTTACAAATGTTACAAGCGCGGGTTGCCAAGAGTCAATATGGAGTATGCAAAAGTATAATTATTGGGTCCAAAACTAAATTATGAAACATAAAATTAATTATACCTCGATTCTATTAAATGATTCTTTAAGTTAAAATAACATTTATAAATATAAAATCTTAGTGTTACATTAAGACTGGTTCTCGCGTACAATGCTGATGTCAAGAGAGAGATATAAGTGACGAGACATCACTCTTCAATTGATTTGGAATGGGAAGCGATGGTTGTTTTTTTCCGTCTAACAATACCTAGGATCAAAGATAATCCCACCAAAATATTTCATGTAAAATGTTGCCAAAACGACCACATATGGTTAGCGGCGTGAAAAAGATTTCATGTAGAGCCAAGCTTCTGAATCTACAAGGGTAGAAAATCAAAAGCACGAGCATACTACTTTGAAATGTAGCAAGCGACGTGATAATGGATAACCTTTGAATCTCTTCGCAGGTGTGTGCAACCTGCACCCTCACTATGTTTTCCTTCACCGTAAGGGCGTCGGATAAACGTTCATATAATTTCGAAATACATTGGTGCATGCCGTTATTTAAACCTGCATCTTCCAGATTGGAAGGTAACAGTCCACACCAATGAGCTAAAATTGGCTACCCATGAAATAAAAAAAACTCTAAAGCTTAGTTATCAAGCATGAGAAGGAAATAATAATTATGGTATTTTTTTTTGTAGTACAATAATATGGCTATCTTTTACTCTTTATATAATTTTAAAAGTATTTTGTACCCAATAACAAATGGTTTTTTCCATTGTCCAATAAACACCTAATTATTGGCCATTGATCTTTCTTTTAAAGCGAAAACAATTAATGCCACCTTTTAAACGATTGTAGTGAGATTTCTACGGAACTAGACCACGTTACTGGTTTATTAGAATGCCGTAAAGTGCGAAGACCTAAATTTAATGGAGCCGCGTAAATAAACATGAAATCTATGCGATTACGCGGAAAGGTGATTTTTCATTTAAGGTTTATTGCTACTTTTCGTAATTAGGATATTGGGTTGGCAGAAAAACGTATGTATACTGCTGTGTAAAAAAATTGGTTTGAACCAGACAATGTAATATATTGTATAGTTTCAACCTAAGAAATTAGCAATTTTCATATAGGTGCGCGTATATATACTAATATTTTTTAAATTTAATAACCCATGTAGTGTTCTTTGTATAATAATCGTTTATCTTGACAGAGAGGCCGTGGTTATGTCTTCATATTTTTTTTCTAATTCAGATATTTGGGTCACATTTCTTTACTTTCCTTTAGATTTAGTAACCCTCCCACTACCTATGCCCAAAGCCTAAATCTATAATATGATAAAATAATAATTTGAGCCTGAAGAATATTTGAATTATAATCCTTATTTATCAAAATACTGAGTTAAACGTCATAAAGATAATATAAAATATTACAAAAAATAATCCTAAAACGTTCAATTGTCGAGACAAATTGTTTAATAGGTTGTTCCAAAATCCCGAACACTTATTACATCAAATAAAATTATATCAAACGCTTAGTTGAAGAGACTTGAAGTTAATTACTATGTTGAGATGGTTTCACTTTAATGAAACATTTCACCCTTCAATGTTAAAGAACTTGACTTTTATCTCTTTGATTAAATGATGCTAACATAAATGCAGATAGTTTACGAGCTTTGGGTAAAAAGCAATTGAAAAATGAAATGTACTAGCGACCTGGATATGAAAAAATTAAATAAAGACTATAGGTTTTATCTTCTTAGAAATTTTCCCTTGACAATCAGTACCTATTCGCGTATCCTGCGTTTCTTCCCAAACATATGTTAGGCTACCAAGTCCCCCACGCAACGCCCTAAGCCGAGGTTCGAGTCCCACTCTGCCTTAGGCTCGTTCCATCTGCGCTCGCCAATTGCCCGGTGAAGCTCTAAAGACCATCTGCGGCCAACAGCAGTAGTCAGATCAAAAAAAAAATAAACAAAATATATTATTCGGTTTCGTGCAGTCGCTTGGAAGTAATGCGGATAAAAACATCGAAGGTTTATCTTTCTTCCTATGACTCACAGTAACATGGCTTTGGGAAATATTTAAGTTTTCTCAAACGGTCCGTCTGTCAACTTGAATAAATTTATCGTTTATTTATAATACCTACTGACCTACTATTGATGACAAATCGAGTATGAATAAATATGAATGTATTAATGAAAATGGTCTAAAGAAATTGGTTACCATGTTCGTATAATCGCCAAGTAAAGAGAGTATCGATACTGAACCAAATCGATGCTTATTGGCAGGCTATCGGCAAATACCGATAATGGAGAACCGATCGGAAAGTACCAGGGCGACAGAAGTACGCGGAAGGTGTTCCGAACTTTCGAACCGATCAATATGGCCGATACCCCCGCCCCACACTTCCGCACATTGACAGGTGGGGTGCATTCCGTGGAGCTGGTCGTCCGGAGGCGCGAAAATGGCACTTCCGGCAGGGAACAGCTGATCCTTTACTTTTTTTTCTATGGCCAGATAGCTTTAGATACTTATTGCATAAACATGTTTAACAATGTTTTATAGGAATATATGTCGCAATTGATGTATTGCATGCACTGAATTAGCAATTAAGTGCATCGAATGTCAATAAAGACATTTAAAAACAAAGGATGAATTAATATTAAAAACATATTTCTAAAGTTTCCTTTTATTTTCTCACCTATGTTATCTCCCGCTTCTACTTTTGCTTGTGATATAACTGAAATTCCTGAATGTTATTATTTATGTGTTTATGTCATAAGTGCGGGGATAGGACCCGATATTTATGGAAGATCCAACGCTTCAAGTCCAGTGTCTAGGTAGAGTATCTGTGTAATAGAAGGAGTAGGTACCTACCTATATGTATGGATGTACCTACATCCATTAAGAAGTAGTGTTATTTTGGAGATTTCTATTGTGATGTCCTAATTTATTTATTTTTTTCCGTTTACATTGCAAACGAAAGCTAAACCCTACATACACCCTAAATACAAGTTAAGCTTGTGCTTGATGTAAGCAATCTATTTTGTATCTTAATACATATTTATTTAACACTCAGGTCATTCAGCCTACAGTGACTTAACCAAACTAAGGAAAACCCCGTGGTATTCGAACCTACGATTACCGGATCAAACACCGTTCTTTACTACTAGACCACGAAGGCAGTTTGACACATTTCTTCGGGTAATTCTATTCAGAAATACACCATGATTATATTCTTGTGCCAAGATAACTTGCACGGTTTGTTGATAATAAAGATGGGTATAAACTCCGTATTTAGTTCTGCTCTTTAATGATTGTCTGCTTCCTGGGTTGAGTGACTAATTGGACAACTAGTTAGATTTGGATATTACTCATAAATAAAGAATTGCATGTAGAAGGTCGTCTGCTTTGGCCTAATCTCTACATGTACACTAACAGCGAGTATGTTATTAGTTACTATAAGCAAATAAATAAATTATTATTATTGTAGTGTGTAAGGTCGCTGGTGGGAGCTGGATGAGAAAAGCGGAGGACCGGGATATCTGGCGCAAAATTGGGGAGACCTATGTCCAGCAGTGGACTGCGATAGGTTGAAGAGAGTAGTGTGTATAGCCAACCATAGTATGTATATGGGGGTTAGTTTTCGACATGGATGAAACCACGTATAATGTGCACTCTGAGTATATTATCTATATCAAATGACTTACAACTATGCTTAGGTAAACTAACTTATGTCTATGTGTGAGGGAGGTTGGCTATACACACTACATTATTAATAAATCATCATCATCATTACAGCCTCATATATCGTCGGTGGCTCATTGGTGTAGTCTGTTGCCTACCGAAGGTATTTTATTAATGTACGTTAGTATAGTACTTCAAAATAGCTCAGTGGGGGGGTCATGACCCCCATGACCCTCCCCCTAGATCCGCCGTTGTCTGCAACCCGCTATAACCCATTGAACGCCGGGATTCCAGACACTAAAGAAAATCTATTGTGTCTGGCGCCTTATGGTGTCATTGGCGGTCAACGGGTTAGCCAGGTGACCGTTCCGTTTGGTTTAGGACAGAAAAATAAATCAATAAAAATAAAATAATATTCAAAGTGCTATCAAGTCCCAAATTAAGGCTGGAGCTTGTACTAAAGAAATTAAATAACGGATAAACACTAATATAATTTTTAAATATGTACTTACATACCAGTGTTAGGTATACCTTCATAGAACTAACAAGACGAATAACAATCCGACACGTTATCCTCAAAAACTTCAAAACATAGTAGACGAAACTTTTTAGTAATAATAATTTAATAATGAATAAAACATTAATAACAGTTATTTGTATTAACTAAGTAACTAAAACACCACAAGAGAGAGAAAAAATAAACTAAACGCTTAGACGACTAGCCTACGAAGGAACCTCTACGTAAGCGCTTATTTGAAAAGAATGACCTTCTTTGCAAAATATCTGAGACTATAAATGAATATATACTTTTACTAATGCTAAGCAATAAGCTACTAGCTTAAGCCAATATATTTAACATATAAGTCGGCTGGTAAATGTACGAGCATAGATTACTATCGGAAGATCAGAATCACCCGAACAGCGTACTAAAGAAGGGTTATAATAAAGGATAAGATCTTTCGTAGCGTTTTCCCTTATAAGCTGCAATTCAATCTTTCTTTCTTTACACCAAGGCATGTTTTTCAATAGCAAAACGATTGTGACCAATGTCGTCGACCCTATTCAGGGCCAGTAAAGTGGTCCAATGCTGAATGGCATCAAACGTTCATCACCTTAGCCGTTATTTCGTTTCTGAATTGACCGTAACTTATTGGGTTGGAAATAGGCATGGCGATGTGTCAATTTGCCGTCATGAGAAGCCTATATAAATATGCGACAAATTTAGGTTACAAATCCTTTTGTAAGTTTCCTCTTTTTGTAATATTAGATGTACGTGTTCCAAATAAAATAGTTGGTAAGGTTTTTCTGGAAATAAGTCATATAACAATCTATTTACCGAAATAACACCGCAATTTGCTGTTCAATATAATTTTTTACAAAGTGTCATCAAATAATATATTCTTATTTTTATATATTGTATTTTTCGTGGTATTGGAACTTCCTTTGATATTTTGGTACCAAAAGTAGGTGAATCTTTTCTTGGATATTGTTTCTTGTATTTGAACGAAGTGCTACAAAAGCTTTCTATTAGATGAAATAAAAGCTCTCGCCAAAAATGAGGACATTTAGATGCTTTTTTAGTCGACAACCAAGTGTTTAAATATTTATACTTAATTTTTTATGGGACTAGGATAACATCCTGTCAAACACATTTTTTTTAAAGTTCATGGTTCCATGATTTCCTTGGCAGAATCCTCGGTGTAGAAACAAAAACTTCAAACTGATATTCATTATGATTTAAAACAATTTGTAGAATTGGATCTTTTCTAACGATTCAAGTTCTTTGAAGATTTCTTTGAAATAAGCATTCTTGAGCTTGAGTTTGGATACCAAAAAAATTACGAAATACAGAGAAGGCGTTTGACAGCTGCTAACGCAACCATTAAATCAATCTTCAGTGATATCGTTTATAAGGTTATCCTCAATCTGACCTATTTCTTCCACCGCAATAGTCATTATTATCAAAACTGTATTCCGGGCAAATACAAAGGTGAGATAGATATGCCATTTTGAGATGCCGTTAATCAACACTGTTAACGGAGGACCGGCATCAGAACTTCCTTTATATAGACTTCTTGCTTGCTTCTCCTTCTTCATAATGGGACATTGCATTCGTCCTTTCAATTCGTCATCCAAGTGTAACAGAAATCGCACGATGCAAGATGCACAGTTCGGGTAAGAAAGTAGGTATTCTATTTTCTAAAGCTGCTAGTGCTGCTACACACCGCTATAACCACAACTTACCCGATTTTCACAGCTCGGCTAAGTAGTCCTTTAAAGAATTATGCCGTAAGTTACATGTGGTTTTTCGTTCTGTTGTATGTTTTAACTACATATCTCTAAATATAATATATTTTTTCACTAACTGAGTTATTGAGCTTTCTTGATTTCGATATAATACTTGGAGATGAGACACATCTATCAAGGACGAAGATAGAGATGATGATTATGCTTAAAAATGCATTAAGCATTCAATTACGGTCATATTGTAAGCTAATGAAAAAATCTAGCGAATTCACAACAGGATACCGTCATATAGCAATAGACTATGATAATTTAATGTAAATGATTCTGAATATTTATCACTTTCTCCAATCTTTTGCATCCCTTTTCAAACGGTTCATTTGAAGGGTTTCATTAGGGTTCAAGGACCTCCCCATGAATATTCCAAATTCCAGTGTTTTGATAGAAAAATCTCCCCGCTTTGCGACCTCGAGTACTAGGCGAACAGGAGTTAGATGGAGGTGTGATGCAGCGAGCGGGGGTGGGTGACCTAGGGGTTGTGTGTTTAGGTGAATGCCGGCATGCGTATTATGAACGGATAGTCGCAGGGGGGGTGCGTAGCATCTCATACTAGACTTCATCCGACTATGTTATAATCCTATTTTATTTCAGTTTAGTTTTAATTTTAAAGGACCCATTTGGTGTAGTGGTTGAGACATCGCTTATTATACTCAGAGAGCCCGGTTTGATCCCTGGGCAGTACAAACATTTGTGTGCATGCACATGTCTGGGTGTTTTCTATGTATAATACATAAGTATTAACAAAAAAAAATTGCGAATATGCGAATAGCTTCATCCGACGCGATCGATTTTAAATGAGTATATAGAAGTTCCTACTCAAGCGAGCTTCTACAAGTATGTTTTTATTAAAAGCATACCGTAGTATGTACACATTGTCCTATCTGTGATAAGTCGGACTTTGATAAGTCGGAGAAAGGACAATTTTGTCCATGATCAGATGGGGATTTTCGGGTGATCTGGATTAAGACTGTCTTTGTGGAGCGGCTGAAATGATGGTTCACCTTATGCAGTATCCTGCTTGCCCAAGCAGCTGTTCTGAGCAGGATTTAATAACATCTGCAGATAAAGCTGTCACCGTAGCAAACTTTTTGGGCTTCTACGGTTTCATTTATTTGCCATCGATTCGCTTAGATGTCTGTACAACAAAAACAGAAATATGTTGATAATAAATAAAGGTTTGTACTCGTATTTGTTTAGCCACCATCTCCAGGAGTAGGAAAACCCCTCTCTCTGCGCATGCCTACTATGTGTACTAGAAAATAGACCGGTTAATTGAATAAACAGGACATCCATCCTGCTTACATCCTTGTTTTATTCCTACACAACCTTTGTAGTGGAATTTATGTTATTTCCTTGTATTAGGAAAACATACTAAAATCAAAATTTCTAGTGATTTTATTACGTAATTTAACAATCGAGCTGACAAGTACGTTATGTGTTTAACATATCGCACCTTTCATATTATAGGGGCACAATTCGAAAAACATGATTGTTGGGAAAACGCGTTTGAAGATTCTTGAGCGCTACTGTTCTCAAAAAATCAGTCATAAATAAATTAAAAATTTAATTGCAAAATAATATAATATTATAAGAGTATGTCCGTTAGTTATGAATTACTTATCCCATATCAAGTTTATCCCAGCATTTTAATGTGCCACTTTACTCGGAAATATGAAAAAGGCATAAACTAAGTTTACACGGCTTTATTTGCACGTTCTGACTCTTTCTATCAAAAGTGTCTTGTATATGTGTTGATTTTGGGCCCATCATCATCATCATTACAGCCTAATTATGTCCACTGCTGAACGAAGCCTCCCCTAATGATTTCCACGCGGACCGATCCCTTGCAGTTGACATCCATCTGCTACCCGCCACCTTAACCAGATCATCATCATCATTTTGGGCCCGTTTATAAGTAAAACTCAAAAATGCTATTTTTTGAGATGTGCCCCTATAATATGAAAGGTGCGATATTTCCGTCACAAATTAGTAAAAGCATTGTTACCTGTTTTGTGGGCCAATAGCAACCACTATGGTGGGCTGATTTAATAATGAAAATAAATTATAGAAAACTTCAGTCTTTTTTCATGCTATTTAGTAAACGGGACGGTCAGTTCTCTTACCTCGCAGTAAGTGTGCGCCTGACCATGGAAATAAAATACATATGATTGTAATTATTTTCCTTCAACACTGCCCTGCGTTCGACATTCGAGATAAAACATTTTAGGTCTCTCATGCCCGGTAATTTTATTAGCTACAGTGCTATCCGAAACGAGAAGTGCAAAGCACTTCTATTTTATGGGACGATACCTACCTAGAACTCAGTACCGAGTCTATCACATAGTGGACCTAGTCTTTCATGTATGGTTTTAAGTCCAGCTGTGCACTGCCACGAGCTGTTAAGTTATATTCTATAGGTAAAAGTGTGAACCTTACTCGTATATGATGATGGGGCGGCTGAAAATCAGCGCTGCGTAGGGCCGCTGTCTCTTATTATTATATACATTAGACACACATAAAAATAGTATATAAAAATAGTAGAAAGATTAGCATTTTATTTGTTGCCTTTTTGTATGTGGAAGAACTTTTGATAATTATTGTATAACAAATACATAATACGGTTTTAATTGTATTAACAGGTCTATTAAAAATGCAAATAATTAAATTGATTTTAATAGTTTTACAATTGGTTTTTGATTGCCCCAAAGATTTAACTATGAAAATAAGGCGAGCAAGCACGTTCTTCTGTAGTCAAATCAAGTGTGTAAACCCAAATTTCGGGGCCAAATACCACGTGTGAGAGGTGTACTCGACTTGGATTTTCTTTTGCGGGAGAAATTTTCTGTTATTTGAGTTACAAGTAAGGGAAAATAGGGCATTAGGGAAATTAGGGCAAATTTTGACGGAAGGATGATATTGACACTTAAGGATGTCGTTGAGATTAAACTACAAGAGTAGAGAGAGATATTTAAGCTAGTTCGAAAGTTTGCAAGTTCTCCAGTGACATTTGAGATACTAGACAATTACATTTGACGCAAAACCTCTTATCGTTACAGATGGTTCCACAACACGCTGCTTCTCTGAGCTCTAAGGGTAATTACAGCTTTCTTTGTCTCCCTTATTATATACAGTCAGGATTAACTTAGTTTAACCGTCGAAAGAGCGTCGGTGGGTCAATGGTGAGGTTCAAATCCCGCCACGTACCAATGTGTTTTCGAGTTTTCGAAAATTATATGTACGTTATCCGACGCTCTTACGGTGAAGGAAAACATCGTGAGGAAACCTGCGCACGCCTGCAAAGAGATTCAAAGGTTGTGCGTGAAGTCGTCCAATCCGCACTGGGCCCGCGTGGACGACTAATGCCTAATCACCCTATACAGGTAGGCTCGTGCCCCTCGGTGGGGACGTTTAATGAGCTGATGATGATGATGATAATGAACCGTCGAAAGTACTTCTGTTCCTTTATTTTTTTTTAAGGCTGAGAGCCATCTGCGCTCGCCAATTGCCCGGTGAAGATGTAAAGGCCATCTGCGGCTAACAGCAGTAGTCAGTTAGAAAAAAACCTTTATTTTCATACGTAGGCAAAGAAAAAATTGGTAGCGTCGGTAGCTCATTGATGTGGACTGTTGGTTTCTGATCTGAAGGGTGCAGGTTCAAATCCCGCCACGTACCAATGTCTTTTCGAATTTGTATGAACGTTTATCCGACGTTCTTACGGTGAAGGAACATATATATATCATTGTTTTACACGGCGTCACAGAAACCTGATTTGGGAAAGGAGCTTTCTCGTTGTATGGGTCGGTTGAAATTGTGGATAAACATACCTACTTATGTTATTGTGCGTGAAATCGGCCAATCCGCTCTGGGCCCGCGTGGACGGCTAAGGCTTTTACAAAGGTGTAAAGGTGTGTGTAGGTGTAGGTGTAAAGGAGCCTACTTGTATAAGGATACAAGTAGGCTCGTGACCCTTGGTGGGGACGTTTAAAGAGCTGGTTGTGAAACCTACTCATGTACTTCTTTTTTGCAAATAATACATATAATACATAGGAACAGCGAAACCAATACAAACATACATGTTCACCCTGAACCCTACGAGCAACAGCCGACTTCTCAATTAGAACACCACGTGACAATATCTAGTTTATTTTTATGACACAAAACGTGCGCAAATCTACACATACCAATTATATTAATTTCGTAAAGTCTTATTAATGTCTAATAGCGAAGAAAGTAATCGATTTTCAAAGAAAAGGGCGGTATCGCTAAATCGTTGTCGACGATATATCTAACGTTTCGTGGTACTGCCCACATTGGTTATACGTTTTCATTGTACAACGTCGAAATTGTATTACTTTGACAGTCGGTGACAGTTCATTGCTGGACCCAAAGCCTCTTCGCCTTTCTCAGCGTGACTCTTTATGGAATGCCCCTATTTAACTATTTTTATATCATAGGTATTTCAATTTCAAACTTTTTTCATTTTGACTTTTGATTTTATACTTTTGACGATTACAAGTGCCTACTTTAAGCTTAACTTGAATAAATGCATTTTAAGTTTGAATTTGTCCAGCTTATACTGCATTTCAAAACGATCTAGGGGTTTCGGACCGGTTGGCATTAAAAGCTAAATCCCTGAGTGACGACTCACCCTAACCAGTTGGCATTAACCTCACCGATAAGGAGAGAGGTTTTCTATAAACTGCACGCTTGGCAGTCAGATTAGAGATAGATGTACTTACAAAAGGTTAGGTTGAATGATAAAGTCCTGCCACTCGATCTCTGCTAAAGGTTTTGTCCCTATCCGCCTTTTTCGGCATCCTCGGGAATGAAATGCGTGGGTACAATTGTATTCTAATCTGCTGTCACCACATGGAATATGTCACCTAATACAGAGGCGTGCACAGAGATTATGAGTAGGGTATGCAAGAGAGTGACACTAATCACATGTACAATAAATAATTTATATGCTTGTTAAATTGATTGCTGTTGAAACAAAAATCGCCTATGGTTTTAAATTGTTACGGAAAATATGTTGGCGATTTTCCGGGTTGTCTAGATGCACAGGGTATGCACTGCTTATTTGCTTAACGACCCATTTGGTGTTGCGGTTGAGACGTCGGCTGCAACACCAAGGATTCCGGGCTCGTCCCCGGGCAGTACAAACATTTTGTGTGCATGAACATGCCTGTTTGTAATAGTCTGGGTGTTTTCTATTTATAATATCTATGTATTTACAAAAAAATATATAAGTATGTTTATTCGGTGTTAAGTACCCATAATTCAAGCTTCACGCTTAACTTGGGGCTAGATGGCGCTGTGTGAATGACAGTGGATATTTATTATTATTATTTGCATATATGAAGTGCATGATGATCTCGGGATAATTAATGAAGGTGTTTTCGTGGTAACGACTATGAGTGTTATGGAAACGCGCATTCCGCTGCTATATATTATCGTTCCGTTAGACACTATCCGACAATTAATTGATTTTTTCAAGCAGCCACCCACGTAGCTATGTCATGGCCAATTTATACTAATTTCTCCGAAGGCTTTAGAACTGACCGAGCCTATTATTACTGTAGCAGAGTGTTGAGTGTCATATTTATTTTAAGGGCAAATATCAGCGTATAAAAGTGAAACTACTGTTACTAAGAATCTTAAGATTCTGAAACAAGCTTTATTAGGTGGTAGACTCGAGACTAAGTCATATAACATAGGTACCAATAGGAATAGAGTGTTATGCACTTTTGTGTTTCGGATGAGGCACTGTTGCTAGTGAAATTACCGGGTATAAGAGACCTCCCGACCACCTGAGACAACTTTTTTTTTCTATCTGATTACTGCTGTTGGCCACAGATGGCCTTTACAGCTTCACCGGGCAATTATACCGAGACAACGTCTGTTGTCTCGGGTGAGGGGCACAGTGCGGCATTGATGAAGAAGACTGTCCACCAGTTGTTGGACTTCTTCAATTCCGTTATGTCATGGTCAGGCGTTACACTTACCATCTGGTGAACGTCTTGACGTCCTGTTCACATTAACATATTATTCAAATATTGTAATGTTGCGAAAAGAAAAACTTATACACGCATTGGTCGTGATCGATATTATTTGTAGTATGTTTTTTACCTTAGTTGTGTTATGATGACACTTGTTTAGTATTTAACAAAACTATGTCTTTTCCAAGATATGTCGTGAAAAAAAAAAGATATGTCTATTCCAAGGGTAAAGACCAAAGAGAAAAGCGGTTTTCTCATAAGCAATCTACAGATTGTTCACCAGGGTCTTTGACCTTTAATTAAGTTCGAGGTAAAACACTGATTCATAGTGACCAACTAATACAATGAACATACATAAATATTTAATTATCTCTATTATCATTCAATTATTGATTTCGTTTTAATTTGTAGTGCGCTCTTAGTGTTAGATTGTGTTTTGGATAATTAATAACTTAAATAAAAAAATATATAAATTAAGTACAAATTCCATTGCAATCACATTCTTAATAATCATCATGATCAGATGTACATTATTGATCTTTCAGTAGTGATACAATCGGGTAGAAAGATCATCTGCAAACAATGTACATTTGTGGTTAATTACATCAGGGTGGTCATTTATTAATGTACAGTTTAAATATTAAAGGACCAACACGCTTCCCTGAGGACCCCACATGCATTTACAAGTAGCTCTGATCTATAATTGACTAGATATTTGTTTTTATCTTTACTACAGATTTAGTGCAACTCCCCTTATCCCCATGATTCCAATTTTCAAAGTAATAATGCATGCGAAACAAAATTGAAGGCACAAGTCATGTAAAAAAATATCAGTTGTGGATTTATTTATTTACGTTTTTACTTATTTCAAGTATTAAATTGAAGATCACATATGTTCTTGATTTATTTGTTTGAAACCCAAACAGTTCGTTCTTAATCTTGTTAAATGTTGATATGAAACTATGTAGTCTGATTTTCTCAAATACTTTTGATAATATTTGGACATGTGCTTAGGACAGTATTTGTCGATCAGTGGATTAGGCGTAACCTTCTCAAACCATTCAGTGTGGGATGGTCATTGTTCTTGTAGAACGTTAAAGATGTAGTGTTGTTATTTAAAATTCCATCTAAACACAATGTTAAAAATGATAAAAAAAATATGCCTCGGTTGTTAGTCATCGCTCTCCATANATAAGGCGAGCAAGCACGTTCTTCTGTAGTCAAATCAAGTGTGTAAACCCAAATTTCGGGGCCAAATACCACGTGTGAGAGGTGTACTCGACTTGGATTTTCTTTTGCGGAGAAATTTTCTGTTATTTGAGTTACAAGTAAGGGAAAATAGGCATTAGGGAAATTAGGGCAAATTTTGACGGAAGGATGATATTGACACTTAAGGATGTCGTTGAGATTAAACTACAAGAGAGAGAGAGATATTAAGCTAGTTCGAAAGTTTGCAAGTTCTCCAGTGACATTTGAGATACTAGACAATTACATTTGACGCAAAACCTCTTATCGTTACAGATGGTTCCACAACACGCTGCTTCTCTGAGCTCTAAGGGTAATTACAGCTTTCTTTGTC
The DNA here is from genome assembly GCA_019425675.1 of Leucinodes orbonalis. Lineage (NCBI taxonomy): Eukaryota > Metazoa > Arthropoda > Insecta > Lepidoptera > Crambidae > Leucinodes > Leucinodes orbonalis. Next base: position 28,300 of record PQWD01014264.1, on the reverse strand, counting down.
TCCCTTATTATATACAGTCAGGATTAACTTAGTTTAACCGTCGAAAGAGCGTCGGTGGGTCAATGGTGAGGTTCAAATCCCGCCACGTACCAATGTGTTTTCGAGTTTTCGAAAATTATATGTACGTTATCCGACGCTCTTACGGTGAAGGAAAACATCGTGAGGAAACCTGCGCACGCCTGCAAAGAGATTCAAAGGTTGTGCGTGAAGTCGTCCAATCCGCACTGGGCCCGCGTGGACGACTAATGCCTAATCACCCTATACAGGTAGGCTCGAGCCCCTCGGTGGGGACGTTTAATGAGCTGATGATGATGATGATAATGAACCGTCGAAAGTACTTCTGTTCCTTTATTTTTTTTAAGGCTGAGAGCCATCTGCGTTAGCCAATTGCCCGGTGAAGATGTAAAGGCCATCTGCGGCTAACAGCAGTAGTCAGTTAGAAAAAAAACCTTTATTTTCATACGTAGGCAAAGAAAAAATTGGTAGCGTCGGTAGCTCATTGATGTGGACTGTTGGTTTCTGATCTGAAGGGTGCAGGTTCAAATCCCGCCACGTACCAATGTCTTTTCGAATTTGTATGAACGTTTATCCGACGTTCTTACGGTGAAGGAAACATATAATCATTGTTTTACACGGCGTCACAGAATCCTGATTTGGGAAAGGAGCTTTCTCGTTGTATGGGTCGGTTGAAATTGTGGATAAACATACCTACTTATGTTATTGTGCGTGAAATCGGCCAATCCGCTCTGGGCCCGCGTGGACGGCTAAGGCTTTTACAAAGGTGTAAAGGTGTGTGTAGGTGTAGGTGTAAAGGAGCCTACTTGTATAAGGATACAAGTAGGCTCGTGACCCTTGGTGGGGACGTTTAAAGAGCTGGTTGTGAAACCTACTCATGTACTTCTTTTTTGCAAATAATACATATAATACATAGGAACAGCGAAACCAATACAAACATACATGTTCACCCTGAACCCTACGAGCAACAGCCGACTTCTCAATTAGAACACCACGTGACAATATCTAGTTTATTTTTATGACACAAAACGTGCGCAAATCTACACATACCAATTATATTAATTTCGTAAAGTCTTATTGATGTCTAATAGCGAAGAAAGTAATCGATTTTCAAAGAAAAGGGCGGTATCGCTAAATAGTTGTCGACGATATATCTAACGTTTCGTGGTACTGCCCACATTGGTTATACGTTTTCATTGTACAACGTCGAAATTGTATCACTTTGACAGTCAGTGACAGTTCATTGCTGGACCCAAAGCCTCTTCGCCTTTCTCAGCGTGACTCTTTATGGAATGCCCCTATTTAACTATTTTATATTATAGGTATTTCAATTTCAAACTTTTTTCATTTTGACTTTGATTTTATACTTTTGACGATTACAAGTGCCTACTTTAAGCTTAACTTGAATAAATGCATTTTAAGTTTAAATTTGTCCAGCTTATACTGCATTTCAAAACGATCTAGGGTTTTCTGACCGGTTGGCATTAAAAGCTAAATCCCTGAATGACGACTTCTTACTTACAATACTTCGTACTTACAAAAGGTTAGGTTGAATGATAAAGTCCTGCCACTCAATCTCTGCTAAAGGTTTTGTCCCTATCCGCCTTTTTCGGCATCCTCGGGAATGAAATGCGTGGGTACAATTGTATTCTAATCTGCTGTCACCACATAGAATATGTCACCTAATACCTCTGTATTACGCCTCTGCGTGCACAGAGATTATGAGTAGGGTATGCAAAGAGAGTGACACTAATCACATGTACAATAAATAATTTATATGCTTGTTAAATTGATTGCTGTTGATAACAACAAATCGCCTATGGTTTTAAATCTGTTACGGAAAATATGTTGGCGATTTTCCGGGTTGTCTAGATGCACAGGGTATGCACTGCTTATTTGCTTAACGACCCATTTGGTGTTGCGGTTGAGACGTCGGCTGCAACACCAAGGATTCCGGGCTCGTCCCCGGGCAGTACAAACATTTTGTGTGCATGAACATGCCTGTTTGTAATAGTCTGGGTGTTTTCTATGTATAATATGTATGTATTTACAAAAAAAATATATAAGTATGTTTATTCGGTGTTAAGTACCCATAATTCAGGCTTCACGCTTAACTTGGGGCTAGATGGCGCTGTGTGAATGTCAGTGGATATTTATTATTATTATTTGTATATATGAAGTGCATGCCACTGACTTAATAAAATAATGATCTCGGGATAATTAATGAAGGTGTTTTCGTGGTAACGACTATGAGTGTTATGGAAACGCGCATTCCGCTGCTATATATTATCGTTCCGTTAGACACTATCCGACAATTAATTGATTATTTTCAAGCAGCCACCCACGTAGCTATGTCATGGCCAATTTATACTAATTTCTCCGAAGGCTTTAGAACTGACCGAGCCTATTATTACTGTAGCAGAGTGTTGAGTGTCATATTTATTTTAAGGGCAAATATCAGCGTATAAAAGTGAAACTACTGTTACTAAGAATCTTAAGATTCTGAAACAAGCTTTATTAGGTGGTAGACTCGAGACTAAGTCATATAACATAGGTACCAATAGGAATAAGAGTGTTATGCACTTTTGTGTTTCGGGATGAGGCACTGTTGCTAGTGAAATTACCGGGTATAAGAGACCTCTCGACCACCTGAGACAACTTTTTTTTTCGAACTGATTACTGCTGTTGGCCACAGATGGCCTTTACAGCTTCACCGGGCAATTATACCGAGACAACGTCTGTTGTCTCGGGTGAGGGGCACAGTGCGGCATTGATGAAGAAGACTGTCTACCAGTTGTTGGACTTCTTCAATTCCGTTATGTCATGGTCAGGCGTTACACTTACCATCTGGTGAACGTCTTGACCGTCCTGTTCACATTAACATATTATTCAGACATATTGTAATGTTGCGAAAAGAAAAACTTATACACGCATTGGTCGTGATCGATATTATTTGTAGTATGTTTATTTACCTTAGTTGTGTTATGATGACACTTGTTTAGTACTTTAACAAAACTATGTCTTTTCCAAGATATGTCGTGAAAAAATAAAAGATATGTCTATTCCAAGGGTAAAGACCAAAGAGTAAAAGCGGTTTTCTCATAAGGCAATCTACAGATTGTTCACCAGGGTCTTTGACCTTTAATTAAGTTCGAGGTAAGAACACTGATTCACCAGTGACCAACTAATACAATGATACATACATAAATATTTAATTATCTCTATTAGCATTCAATTATTGATTTCGTTTTAATTTGTAGTGCGCTCTTAGTGTTAGATTGTGTTTTGGATAATTAATAACTTAATTAAAAAAAATATGTAAATTAAGTACAAATTCCATTGCAATCACATTCTTAATAATCATCATGATCAGATGTACATTATTGATCTTTCAGTAGTGATACAATCGGGTAGAAAGATCATCTGCAAACAATGTACATTTGTGGTTAATTACATCAGGGTGGTCATTTATTAATGTACAGTTTAAATATTAAAGGACCAAACACGCTTCCCTGAGGGACCCCACATGCATTTACAAGTAGCTCTGATCTATAATTGACTAGATATTTGTTTTTATCTTTACTACAGATTTAGTGCAACTCCCCTTATCCCCATGATTCCAATTTTCAAAGTAATAATGCATGCGAAACAAAATTGAAGGCACAAGTCATGTAAAAAAATATCAGTTGTGGATTTATTTATTTACGTTTTTCTTATTTCAAGTATTAAATTGAAGATCACATATGTTGTTGGTTTATTTGTTTGAAACTCAAACAGTTCGTTCTTAATCTTGTTAAATGTTGATATGAAACTATGTAGTCTGATTTTCTCAAATACTTTTGATAATATTTGGACATGTGCTATAGGACAGTATTTGTCGATCAGTGGATTAGGGCGTAACCTTCTCAAAACCATTCAGTGTGGGATGGTCATTGTTCTTGTAGAACGTTAAAGATGTAGTGTTGTTATTTAAAATTCCATCTAAACACAATGTTAAAAAATGATAAAAAAAAATATGCCCTCGGTTGTTAGTCATCGCTCTCCATAAGTTAGTTCTAAGCATCCCATAAATCATTACCTTCCAAGAATCAAGTGAAAACGAAAGTTTTTTCTGCGTATTAAGAATTAGCCACATCCATACACAATGAACGTCCCACACGTGATTTTACTTACAATCATTCGCGCCGCTGACCTAGTACTTGACAATGTATGTTTATGATTACACCATAAGTCTGTGTTCTGGTAGTGACGAAAGTGTTTTTAATTTCTCGTAGATGATACCTTTTCATCATCATCATCATCAGCTCATTAAACGTCCCCACCGAGGGGCACGAGCCTACCCGTGTAGGGTGATTAGGCCTTAGTCGTCCACGCGGACCCAGTGCGGATTGGACGACTTCACGCACAACCTTTGAATTTCTTTCCAGGCGTGCATGAAGGTTTCCTCACGATGTTTTCCTTCACCGTAAGAGCGTCGGATAACGTACATATATTTTAGAAAATTGGAAAACACATTGGTACGTGTTGTGATTTGAACCACAGCCCTTCCAGTAAGAAGGCGACAGTCCACACCATTGAGCCACCGACGCTCTACCTACCTACCTAGATGATACCTTTTATTAATGTGAAACTAGCTGTTCCTGGGTCTGAGTCAATTCTTTATTGAATAGGTTGCCAAACTAGTATATCATGCACCTAATAGTAAATGAGGAAGACCCTACTCAAACTTAAACCATTTTTAAGTTATGGCACATTTAAGAATTTTCGAAAAAAAACCTTTTCTGTATTATATTATCCATGTTTTTCGGGATTGTGTATCTTTATTTTATTTTTCTATTGCAGATGATTTAATAAGTGTTACGGTTCCTAAGCTTTCCAACTAGATACTATAAGCTTTACATTACTTAAATTTTCATTACCATGTACATAACAACGAAATTTGGTTTGCACGACATGAGTTATATTTTAACACCAAAACACTGATTAGGACAAAAAAAACTAAAAGGAATATTTCGACCGTGACAGGACTCGAACCTGCAATCTTCGGATCCGAAGTCCGACGCCTTATCCATTAGGCCACACGGTCGTTGTGAAGATCGGCGAAATAGAACAGTCGGTCCTGCGTTGTGAGCCTTCGCGCAGTGACGTCATCGAGTACGTCACCCCATTCATCTTAACAGGTCGTAGGCATAGATTGTCGTTTTAGTGATAATGGTGGAATGCCAATACAAATAGTAAAAATAAGTGAAATACAAAACGTTCTTTGTAATGAACAAAGGACGTTTTCTATTTAATTAATCTTCATACAATAGAGTATGTAGGTATCCATTTTTATTAAGTGTAGAAAAATAGGTAGGTAATTTTATTAGTTGTATAGCATTTATAATACAAGAAAGAGAAATTAGAATTGAGAGAATTGCTTAATATGGGACTAGCAATTTCTGTATTTTTTTGTATGTTTTTATTTTAATTGAGTTTAGTCAAATTGAAAATAAGGTAATAAAAAAATTTAAAGGCTAAAAACAAGCTAAAAAGCACTTCTGACCAAAATACAAATAAAAAACAAAATACATATCGTAAATTCAAATGAACCTCAAGCTATTTTAATACGAATAAGAATTAAGAAAAAATATAAGTGATTTTGATAATCATGATGTTTTTGTGCTAATTATAAAATAAACACTTTAAAACCACTTGGACTGGAAAAAAAGTTTAATTGATCATTACCGCCTATTTTATGATTAAAGTAATTATAAACAATAAGTTTTAATTACACTTTCAGTTTGCGATGTTGTATAAACAATATTAATAATTAATTATTTTTTATGTCCTTATAGGGTCTTCTTTTTAAAATTATCCGAAATCATTTCTGTAAACAATTTTTATTCACAGTAAAAAAATCATTGATGTGTTTGTATTTTAAATCTGAGTCAAAATTTTAATAATGAATAGATCATTTGTAGGTATGTAACACCTATTTAAAAGCAAAAGTCTCTTAAATGTATAACAAAGAAAAAATATCATGGCAACCCTACTTAATTTTCAGGTTTGTGCTCTGCAGTGGGAAACTGCTCGATTGGAAAGGATTTGGCTTCAACGGGAACGGCTAGTACATCACTCATCTTCGATTTGCCGATGATATAGTAGTCATGGCAGTATCCATGGAAGATTTTGGCACTATCCTCGAAACCCTAGACATAGCTTCTCAAGAGGTGGGTCTTAAAATGAACATGGATAAAACGAAATTCATGTCCTATACCCATATCGTACCTATACCGATATCACATTGGGAGTTCTGTCCTCGAAGTTGTAGATAAATATGTGTACATGGGACCAGTAGTCCAAATGGGTAGGTCTAACTTCCAGAAGGAGGTTTGTCATCGAATCCAATTAGGAGTGGCAGCGTTCGGGAAGTTAAGGCAAATCGTTTCGTCCAATATACCTCAGTGTCTTAAGACGAAGGTTGATCAGTGTTTGTTTCCAGTTATGACATAGGTACGGAAGCGAAACGTGGAAGCTGGTGGAAGCTCACTAAGGGCCTCTAAATAGGTTTAAGGTTGCTCAGCGTGCTATGGATAGGGATATCCGTAAGAAAATTAGAGTGTCCGACATAGCCAACAGGATAAGCAAGTTGAAGCGGCAGTGGGCAGGGCACAAGAACCGATGGCCGATAGGGTGGAAAGGTTCTTGAGTGGTAGAGTCATAACTGATTAATTTGAATAAAGATTTTTTCTTTATTTATTTCTTTCTTTCTTTGAGTGGCGCCGACGTAACGGAAAGCGAAGCGTAGGCCGTCCCCCAGCCAGATGGATGGATGACCTGGTCAAGGTGGCGGATAGCAGATGGATGTCAACATTGTCAACTGATGAACAGTGGGACATTATACAACTGACAAAAGATGGTTACCTTTCTCCTTGTCCACTAACTTTTTTTATATAAATAGGTAAAGGATCGATGTCATCAAACAAACAAAAAGGTGCCGTTACGAATTGAATCTTGTACCGTGAACATAAGTTATAAATAGCAAAATAATCAAAGTTATTTAAAGAACTGAATTGCCAATTATTTCCTTGTTTATAAGACGAAGGTCGCCTTATATTACTAATATTTTGTTACAAATTTTCCTCCCGGTTGTAGGATTTTTTTACATAACGTTCATATTTTACATTTTAGGAAATAGTTCGATTTCAACTTTATTGTTAGTAAATAAGGTTCAAATATTGGCGGGAATATAACTTACTCTGTCTCGTAAAGAGTTATCATTGCAGTAATTACATATGTTTCTTGGAACTAAATAAAGCATAGCAGACTAGAACGAAAATTTTAGTTACCGATTCGAAACTTCTTTTCTTATGTAAAAGGTAATACATAAATGTATGTTAATGAACGAATGTACTTATGTAATAATGAGTAATTAAATCAAATCAAAATATCTTTATTCAAATAAATCTATTACAGATACTTTTGAATCGTCAATTGTTACTCATATTTTTTACGACTCTACCAACGGTTCGGAATAAGTAGGATCTTTGAGAAGAACTGGCAAGCAACTCGATAGTCCCTCGATATACTATAGTAGTACCTATTCGAATAATTATAACTGGTAAGAGTGATTAATAACGTACTTATTTTGATAACCCTAAGCGGTTCTGGTCGAGGAATATTCCTCTTATCAATTAGTACAGACACGATTCTTAGAGCACGAGACATAATATAAAATATAAGTTAAATGACTTGTTGTGTAATGGTTGAGATGACTGCTAATACACCAAGGGTTACGGGTTTGATCCCCGGGCAGTACAGTCGTCATCAGATATAAGCTGACAAGGTGATCAAATACATCTGAACAGTTTAAAATGTCAATAAGTTCCGTACAGTAAAATTTATCATTAACAACAATCGCTTCATTAATATCTGAGCTAATGCTTGTCAATAACATCTAAACAAACAACTTTTTAATGATATCTGAACAATATTAATAACTCTTTATCCGGAAAACAATACCAGAAAACTGATATGGGTAGGAGAAATATATTTGATGAGATTCATAATCGCTTACCTTATGCATGATCTCTTCATGGTGCGGTCGAATTTTGTAGTCGTAAAGGTCTTAAAGGTCTCAACACCATCAATTACCGTAATATTCTGGTAGGCTGGTATTAGAGTCACTTTGTAGAAAGATTTTGTTTATTTATGATACCTACATAAAAAAATATAAATACATAATAAAAAAAAATGTGTTAATGCAAATACCAAACTATTATGCCCGTATAATTGACGTAAAAAAGCTCTGTGACATAGACTGGTGGAAGTATTAAAAAGGTAATTTTTTTGGTTCCAATGTCGATAATGTAAATAAAAAGTATTGTGCTGCTTAACTTTTATTCGTTTACTGTTGAAAGCTTTAGTAATGCTGATACAAAGTGATAAATTCTGAAAATAAAATATAAACTTTAATTCCTTAAGAAAATGACAATGCAAAAAAACAAGCACAGGGAAAAGAGCAACTAACTTCTTAGAAACGTCTAGAGACGTACCGACCCTCTTTTGACAGGCGAGTAACAGGGCGTCATAACCATATTGTAAGTTGTGGTTGCATTTCCATTCGTTTCAACCTTGCAGTTCGAGAAAAATGGTCGAAATTCGCGTAGCACGTATATGGCGTCATCTCACTGCGTGAGGTGGGCGGGGAATTATAATTGCAGTATGCTATTTTGAATCTTATATTGCAAGCTGAAGGGCTAGTTTGGGTTGTAGGATATACATAGCGCGCACGTGGTAGCGAGCTATCTCTTTGTACTTCTGCGGTCCTGGTACATCGGTCATGTGTTTTCGTTCCGCAATCGTTATTCCAATTTCCGACAATGCACGAAGCGTAATCGTGTTTGTTTGTTGCGCTATTCAATGAAGTGTTGTCCCGTTTAACTCAAACTTTACTTGAGTTAGATTGATTTTGTCTATGTTTTTTTTAATAAGAGTTGGGTTATAATTATTATTATTATCACTGATTTATTGTGCCAAAGCAGATTAAAATAAATTGGTTATTTGCCTGCAAAACCTTTTCCTATATCTGATATATTGTGATATGTACGCGAATACTTAGATATCACATTTAAAATATTAGTTAATTATATTGTAGAGCTAATTATATTTCTAGCTGTTTTAATCCTAGATATCAAATAAGTATAAAATCATACCTGAATTAATCTCGAAATCTCGTAATTTGTTAACGTCCTTAATCAAAATTTAATCTGACCGGGTCAAGTATCCGTACTGGTCGAGTTATGTCTTCTTTTCTGCCTCTACCTATTTGACGACCCATTTGAAGGATTGGTTGAATCGTCGGTTATTGCAATTAGGGTTGTGAGTTCGATTCCCGGGCAGTACAAATATTTATATGCATTAACATATCTGTTTGTATTTGTCTGGGTGTTTCTATGTAGGTATAATATGTATGTATTTAAAATAAGTATAAATAAGTATGCTTATCAGTTGTTTAGTCACTATTTTACAACCTAAATTGCTTAGTTTGGTACTAGATGGCGCTGTCTCAACGATGATGAATATTCAAACCACTACAAACAGACATGTTGATGCACACACATGTTTGTGTGCCCGGGGATTGAACCCAGAACCCTTGGTGTAGTAGCCGACGTCTCAACCATTATACCACATACAAAACATGATCCTTCAAAATGTATTTGCTATTAATTGTAAAAAGATAAGCGGGAACAGTTTATTTTTATCGGTATGAATCAGGTCTTTTATTTTGTTAGAGCTTCCAAAAATATTTAAAGAGATAATGGAAAAGATGATAATAATGCGTTTGTAGTATGTACTTAGTTTAATAACTTTAACTTTACTCAAAAACTAATAAAAATTTTAGAATTCTTCAGATATATATATATTTTAAATTTCGTTCTACATGAATCATGTAATAATGAGTTTCTGGACGAATTTTCTTAGCATTGAAATTGAAATTTCATTAAATTAAGTGATGTTATTGACGATTAAAAAAAGGCTTATAGAGCTTTAATTTAATAATCTCCTTTTGAATTCGAGTCTCTTTTAAGGATTACAAAGTTCCGACGCGTCTATTGCGTGATGAAGTATCACCAGTACCCCTCGGATGCTATCTTGCATTATAAATATAAATAATATATAAATATCCACTGACATTCACACAGCGCCATCTAGCCCCAAATCAAGCGTGAAGCCTGTATTATGGGTAGTAAACCACGGATAAACATACTTACATACTTTTTTTTGTAAATACATACATATAAAACACCCAGGCATGTTCATGCGCACAAATGTTTGTACTGCCCGGGGATCGAAACCGGAACCCTTGGTGTTGCAGCCGACGTCTCAACCGCTACACCAAATGGGTTATCAATAAGCAGTGTATACTCTGTGCGTCCCCCCGCAACGCCCTAAGCCGAGGTTCGAGTCCCGTTCGGGGACGCCCTTAGGCTCGTTGTGTAAATTTTAAGGCTGAGAGCCATCTGCGCTCGCCACTTGCCCGGTGAAGCTGTAAAGGCCATCTGCGGCCAACAGCAGTAGTCAGTTCGAAAAAAAAAATCCCTGTGCGTCCAGACAACTCCGAAATCGCCAACATATTAAATGATTCCCACTTTGCCGCCCATTTTCCGTTACAGATTTGTAACTAGAAGCATTCTGCTGTCATCAACAGCAATCAGTTTGGCAAAAATTTTAAATTCTGTTTTTGCGATTAGTGTCTGTCACTTTGCATAGCCTACTCATAATCTCTGTGCACGACATTGTATGTACTCAGCTGTTAAGTTTGACTTGGGTCTCAAATATTGTGTCAAAACAAGACCCTAACAGCAATGATATCTGTGTATTTAAAGGTAGATACACCATCCGTGCTTAAAGAACGAACCGCCGAGGCGAATACAGTATGTACTCTTTGTTTAGGTAAATGGTGTTCGAAATTCGATATATGTGTATGTGCTGTCGCTGCATTCACACTTTTTTCGATTGTTTTGTGAGCATATCACGATTCCATACTTTTTACATCATTGCCTAAACTTCTCAGCAAAATAGAACAGGTTTACTGTTCCGGGAGATTACCTCGGACGGATTAGGGACAATATCGTATTTGGTGCTGAATTTTACGCTAGATCAGTCAAGAGAGAATATGAACAGGCGTACATCGTCGACTGATTTTGGAGAGGCTAACGACCCTATTGGCATACCACTTTTTAGGGATCCGTAGTTAAATGAAAAAAAAACGGAACTCCAATTGATTCGTCATTCTGTCCGTATACGTAGTACTATACTATTCAAACTATGTAAGTAAATGTATTTAGTGAACCGAGATAAGGTTCTGACAAGAAACTTAAAAGAAAATTAATATATTCTGGTGTTCTCCATACATTGATTTTTTTTCACCGTACGCGGAGGGGCGTGGTAGTTTGTGCGAGAGATACCTACTTCCAAAGATGTAAAAAGTGGCCTCCCTCTAATTTAAATATGGGGTTGATAAAATAAATAAATATGATATACATGACCATGAAATCTAACAACGGAATTTAGTTTGAACGATTTCTGGTGGAACGAAGCTAGTAGGAGGATTCAGTTGGGCTGGGCGGCATTCGGCAAGTTACGTCAGGTCTTCACGTCGACGATTCCGCAATGCTTATAAAGACAAAAATCTTTGAGCAATGCGTCCTACCCGTACTTACATACGCAGCTGAGACATGGACACTGACTGCGGGATTGGCTCACAAGTTCAAAGTCACTCAACGCGCAATGGAGCAAGCTATGCTCGGGGTCTCTCTTAGGGATAAGATCAGAAATGATTTAATCCGTAAGAGAACTAAAGTTACCGACATAGCCCGCCGGATCAGCAAGTTGAAGTGGCAGTGGGCTGGTCACGTATGTCGCAGAACCTATGGCCGTTGGAGCAGACGAGTTCTGGAGTGGAGACCGCGTCTCCGCAAGCGTAGCGTAGGACGCCCTCCGGCCCGATGGACCGACGACTTGCGAAAGGTCGCTGGTGGAGGCTGGATGAGGAAAGTGGAGGACCGGGATATCTGGCGCAAAATGGGGGAGACCTATGTCCAGTAGTGGACTGCAATAGGTTGAATAGGATTTCTGGTGTGTAGTTTTTTTTATACGTCATAAACGGTGAACCACTATTTTTTCATATTAAAGCTGTAGTAGGTGCCTAAGTAAATAAAAATTGATTTATTTTATGTTACTGCGGAACCCTCCACGGGCAAGGCCGACTCGCGCTTGGCCACCTTTTTATTATATTCCGTGCTTAGAAGACACGTGATGGCCTGGCTATATTTATAGTTGTCAAGAAACACGAATTCGCAGTGTCCTCGTGGTTGGGAAAGTCTCTATTCCTGCATGGCCAAGCTTAGTGGGATGGTCCGTGCGTCTTAATAATGCTGTACCTATTGGGTAAATTGCTATTCAAAGTTCATGCCACGACACATACGTACTTGAGAATGTGTGGACGGATTCTATGATCATCTAGTATCTAACGGTCGTACGCTTGAAATGCGCGAATGTATACAAGATTCTAATTGTGTGTAAAACGCGACATCTGTACACATTTCCATGTGTTAGAGCTATGTGGTTCACATGGTAAGATTAAAGTTGCGAGTTTTGAGTCCGTTATGGGGAGATGCTTGAGCCTTATACATTATGTTCATCGCAGAAACTTAACCTTACCTTAGCTAAAACGCTGGGAATCTAGATAAAATGTTAGTCTTTGGTTATCTAAAGTAGCATATATATAGGTGTAGATTAAAAATAAGCACACGTTATATAATCCATGTAGCATGGAAGCCCCCAGTGAGTACCTCACCACTGGGGAGCTCAACGCGCGTCTGTCGGGCAACGCGAAACTCATTTTGAGAGTGGCCGAGAAGTCCGGCAATTTGAAGGGAACCTTCGTGAAGGCCCTCAAAGAAGTGGCACAAGATCTGGGGTCGATTGCGCAGGTTCTCACTCAGCGCACCCCGGACAAAGAAGTAGGCGCACTGCAGGAGATGGTGGAGCGTCTCAGAAAGCAGAACTGCGAGCAGGCCAGCCAAATCGAGAAGATGCGCACGAGCTTGACGAGATCTACGTCAAGTTCTCGTAAGTCGCAATGGCTGGCGCCGTAGCCGACAATACTTCGGCCGAGACGTTGGCGGCCACCATCGCCGCTCATGTGGAGAAGGCTCTAGCTGAGCGCACGGTGCTCTGCAGTGAAACCTTTTAGGATAGTTGGTTAAAAAAAGTGTTTGAAGATAGTTTTCGCAAACTGAAAAGCAAAAAAAAATCCTTTGCAGCCCTAGTACAACCCTTATGCTGCAAATTAGGAATAGATGGCGCTGTGTGAATGTCTCTGGATCTCTCTTTGACCTATCGCAGGCCACTGCTGGATTTTGCGCCAGATATCCCGGTCCTCCGCTTTCCTCATCCAGCCTCCGCCAGCGACCTTTCGCAAGTCGTCGGTCCATCGGGCCGAAGGGCGTCCTACGCTACGCTTTCCAAGACGCGGTCTCCACTCCAGAACTCGTCTGCTCCAACGGCCATCCGTTCTGCGAGATACCTGACCAGCCCACTGTCACTTCAACTTGCTGATCCGGCGGGCTCTGTCTCTGGATATTTGTTCTTATTTAAAATAGATTTCATAATAAAATTCCAAAACGTAATTAAACACGTCCTGGTAATTCGTTGAAAACACATGAATCATAGGGTTTGCATTGGACATTGCCCTTTTTGATACTTACTGGTTACATATCGGTTGAAAGTGATTGTTTATATTCCGCACCGACGCGTGCCTAGTACCAGTTATCTGTTAAATTGCTAGGGTTGTCACTTCTTCTTTATTTAACCAGGATTTCAAACACAATAGAAAATAAATTGTTCCTGTTGGATATATCCGTCAGCGGCGGTTAAGGAATTAAAGTGATATGCACTTTTGTGTTTCGGGATGAGGGTACTCTAGCTAGTAAAATTACCGGGTATAAGAGACCAACATCTGTTGTCTCGGTTACGGGCGCAGTGCGGCGTTGTTGGAGAAAATTAACTGTCTATTAGTTATTGGTCTCTTTCAATACCGTTCTGTCATGGTCAGGCGTATCACTTACCATCAGGTGAGCGTTTGGACCGTCCTGTTCACTTGATTACATAAAAAAACACCAATGAGGCCGAAAAGTCTACCTGAAAGTAAGTGATAGCTGTTGACAATGCTCCCAAACCTGGTGCTGAATATCTGTGAATATAAATAAAACTATTTACCACCAGAATATCAGCCTTATTATCAGCTCTTTATACGTCCCCACCAAGGGGCACGAGCAAACCGTATAGAGTATATAGGTCTTAGTCGTCCACGCGTGCCCAGTGCGGATTGACCAACTCCACGCACAACCTTTGAATCTCTTCGTGCGCGGGTTTCCTAACGATAATTTCCTCCTCAGTAAGAGCGTTGGATATACGTACATATTATTCCAAAACTTCGAAAATACGTTGGTACGTCGTGGGATTTGAACCTGCGCCCTCCATATCGCAAGGCAACCGTCAAAACAAATGAGCCACTGACATATTAGTCAATCAGTCGAAATATTATTTTTTACCTACTTACTACCTAATATACCTATTTAACAGATATAATTTAATGAAATAGTATCTGTAAAATAGGTACGGTAAAAAAGAAATCACATTAAGTATGTGCCATGGCAATGAAGCTACCATGACACTGTCTTCTGTGACACCTAGTCCTACTTTACATATTTTCAATATTCTCTTTTCACCGTACAATGCAGCAAAGAAGAATTTATCTACGCAACATTTTATAATTGATTTTTAGTCTAATTATGCTTATCGTAATGTGTTACATAGAACGTGACTATAATTAGTATCAATACACGCAATGCATCAAAGTACTTATTACCGATTACACAAGCCTATAGATGGCTCTGTATCGCTGGTGATTATCGGAATAAGTTTTTATATATTTACATAGGATTTTGATGTCATAAGTAAATGGATGGTCAGTGTGCTCACCTGGTGGTGATATGCTTGACAATGGTAGAAGCAGTGTTAAAGGAAATTAAGTAGGTAGGCATTATCGTGAAGGAGTACAATATTGTAGAGTATTCCATTTTTAACCCCCGACGCAAAAAGAGGGGTGTTATAAGTTTGACGTGTTTGTCTGTGTGTCTGTGTGTGAGTCTGTGTGTCTGTCTGTGGCACCATAACTCCCGAACGAGTGGACCGATTATGATTAAGTTTTTTTGTTTGAAAGGTCATTTAATCGAGCGTGTTCTTAGCTATGTTTTATTAAAATCGGTTAAGCCGTTTATAAGATATAGGGGTTGAAAGTGGGAAAGAAAAACCGATTGTTTGCAAATATGCCCGAGTGGGGTATCAAATGAAAGGTAATGATTCGTACATTACAATAGTAAGTAAGTAAAACAGGGGTGTTATAAGTTTGACGTGTCTGTCTTTATACTAAAATGTAACTTAACCTAACCTACCTATAAAAAGTATGAAATAAAAATTAAATTGAAAATTTAAAAAACCCCCGACACAAGAACTTAAGTAATTTTCCTTTAAAAAGTAAAAAATAATAAAAGAAACTTAATATTAAAGTACCTAAGAATCTATTAAAAAACCAAAAATATCTAAAAAAACCTCGCGTTGGGGGACCGCTCCTAATTATACATATTGGAAGAAAAACTTTAAATATATTTTTTAAATCATGCTGCTGATGCAAACAACGACCTTATTTTCAAAGCACACTGATTTATTTTTATTCTGATATCATAATCTTCTGGTCAATCTTTTTTGGCAACCCTAATGTTTAGTCGCAGTATCGGTGTATCAAGTGACAGCGAAGTACTGACAGTTACGGACCGTTGGATATTTATTGGAATATCCAGTTTGCAATTGAACTGCGCTTATTCATAATTAGGTGATAAAAACATGGCGTAATTTGTGATTAAAAAACAATTTATGAACGGCGTAGTACGCTGGTTTGCAAAGCAGGCGCTGTAAATTATGAATATATTTTTTTAAGATAAATAACACAAAGTTATGAGATAAATTCCATTTCAATTCTATATTTTAATTCTAACTTAAAATTAATACATTAAACGCATTAAACGCACTTATAAACGCTAGTAACATTACAAACAAAATAATTATTTTTACTAAAACTAAAAAGATAAAAATCGAACTTATTGAATTATTCAAAAGATTCTCCTTTTTTTTACTATTTTGACTTTAAAAAAACAGAAGTAAAATAGAAAACTATAGATTTGCAAGTAACATTAAATTCCCTATAAATACAGCCATCAGTGGCGAGAATAATCGTACGAGCCCACCAGTTCCGCGGTTCCAAAGCCCTTGCCTTTGGAAGCGTAGCGTAGGCCACCCTCCATCCCAATGGAACGACAACATGCGAATGGTCGCAGGGTAGTGGACCCTATATGAAGAAAGCATATGTCCGCGATTTCTGAAGCAAAACAAGCAGACCTATGTGTAGCAGTCAACTGCAATAGGTTTACTAGGTAATGAGTTGACTAGGTAGATACCACCGCAGTGCCGAAACGTCCCATGAAATAGGAGTAGAGTGCTTTTGTATGTTGGGATGAGGGCACTGTAGCTAGGCAAATTGCCAGTCCTGAGAGACCTAACATCTGTCGCCTTGGTTTGCGGATGCAGGGCAGTGTTGATGGAAAAGCATGACTACCAAATTATTTCTGCATCACACTGCATCGAGCATTCGACAAATTATATATTTCAAGAGTTGTTTATTTTTATTCAAAAGTTTTATGACATATATGAACTTTACGTATTTTATGAAATTTAGTATAACTCCAAAGTCACCGAAATGTCGGAAAGAAAAAATATAAAATTTTGTTTTTGTTTGTCGGAGCGATAAAATGAATTGCGGAATTGGTTACCTCCAATCACATCACTGTGTCGCACATTGAAATATCAAATCAGAAAATAACCTGAAACCGTTGTACACCGCAATAAACATCGTAACGTTATCCGTGTCGCGATGGATATACTCGAGTAACGGGACATTTGTCACGTGATCCTCAGGTACGCCTCGTGTACTGATGGGTCAAGGTGTGGACTGTTCCATATACTCGTGACTGCACTGTGAATATATCAAGTGAGTGAGTGTACTAGCCTCTTAGTTGATTAAAAGAATATATAACGAGTTGCGCACTTTTCAGCGGTTGTAACATTTTTTAAATTTTCATCAGCCTCTTTTAAACATTGTTATTTGATTTTAACTGGTCTCTTATAAGATTTCGCAATAAGTTTACTTTGCACATGGTTTTCACTATCTATGTGCGTAATGGTTTAGATTTCAATTACTACATCAAGGGTTACGGCTCTATCTCTCTCTCTCTTCAACCTATCGCAGTCCACTGCTGGACATAGGTCTCCCCCATTTTGCGCCAGATATCCCGGTCCTCCGCTTTTCTCATCCAGCATTCACCAGCGACTTACGGTTGGTTACGGCTCTATCTCCGACCAATTCTATCATTTGTGTACCTACATAAACTGTCTGTTTTTTCTTTATACTGTATAATCTTATAATGTATTATAGATATAAAAAGCACCTTTGATTATCTTTCAGTAGAATTCATATTAGTCATAAATATAATCAAAGGTTTCCTATAGTTGAACTACCATCTCTCCTATCTTATTATATAGGTACTTTATTTACTTGGTATCCACCCGTAAGTAATGCAGATTTACTAGCCAAGATGCTGAGATTCTAAATAAATACACATAATAATAATAAATATCCACTGACATTCACACAGCGCCATCTAGCCCCAAGTTAAGCGTGAAGCCTGTATTATGGGTGCTAAACAACGGATAAACATACTTATATATTTTTTTTGTAAATACATACATATTATACATAGAAAACACCCGAACCATTACAAACAGACATGTTCATGTACTCAAATGTTTGTACTACCCGGGGATCGAACCAGAAACCCTTGGTGTTGCAGTCGACGTCTCAACCGCAATACCAAATGGGTCGTCAGCAATCATGTGTAAAGCAACTTAGCGACCGCCCCTGCTTCGCACGGTGCAATGTTGATCGTAAAAGGCACGCTCCCGGCTTCCCCGTCGCCGGTATCGCCGCAAACCAACGCAAACGCTACGCACCGTAATTTTTATATATTTAATATCTTCGAAAATGTTCATTTAAATCATATGCTGTAAAGAACTACTTAGATCTTTATTCAACAATGTATTTAAAATATTAATTGGATAATATACCTTTCGCAGCGCACCCCGCCAATGCGACGCCCACTTTGCAACGGAAGGCCGTGCAGCAGAATAATATTTTAATTCGCCATAACTGGAAAACCAAACGTCCAATTTTAATCATTCAAAGACCAATATTATCTACGTAAATTTTCTTAGTGATGAATAGTTTTTTTGTTAAGGATTAGTAGCATGAGTAAAATAAACGCGTTTTAATGTAGCAAAAAAAAATTCAATTTTTTAAAATAATAAAATGGTTGTTGTGCTTCACCCGACATAGGTACATAAAGCGTCGCGGACTTTTTTGTAGATATTAATGAGATCTACACTTAGTTAGAACATTTTATAGTTTATTTTTATAGTTTAGGCAGAATACGCAAAAAAGCAACTTTTCTGGTAGTTTTTTTCCTTTGTCCGAAAACCAAAATATCTTACGGAACCTATTTTTTTCAAAATAAAATTTATCCTTTGTTATGCGGGATTAATTTAGCTTTCGAATGGTGAAAGAATTTTTAAAATCGGTCCAGTAGTTTTTGAGCCTATTCATTACAACCAAACAAACAAACAAACAAAGTTTTCCTCTTTATAATATTAGTTTGATTGGCTTAGGGGTTAAGTAGAGCCGTGTGTCTTGGGGTATTATCAATAATTAAATATTTGTTTTTTACGGGATCGTTCATTTGCTTATGCTTATCTTCGACGAAGGCCATGTATAGTACAATTTTAGTGCTTTACTTCCTAATTTCAAAGTACTCATCAGCAACCAATACAGAAAAGCCCATAAAAAATGATACATTACTTCAAATTATACTTAATGTAGAGCTATACAAACAGTAATAGTAAAAAGTCAATTTAAAAAAATCAAATAATAGAATCCAGCAATCCGGGGATTTAAAATTAAATAACAATTGCACACGTGACTTCTCGACACGCAAGTTCTCGAATGTCACTTAATCAAAACAAGAATAGCCTGAATCAATTCCAAACCGTAATAAACATCGTAACGCTATCTATGCCTGTGTCGTAAGCGCATTGAAAAGTACACCGAGTAACGGGATACTTTGTCACGTGATATTTTGGCCCGTCACGTTTTCAGGTGGGTCAAGGTGCGACTGCAATAGACACAAATATCTTCAAGAGATGCATTTATTTTTAAATGTTATGTAAAATCAATATTTTAGATTGAGCTTTTGTAAAATATTCATTATTACTGGAATTTTAAGAGTTTTAAAGTGTAGTATCAATGATAGTATACAGGTAATCTAGTGATGTATTGATACAACGAATTTATCACTTAATATTTATATTTATTATGACCATATTTCTAATCAAGGTGTAACATGAGGGTTCATATTTAGATAACTTTTATTTATTTTTTAATTGGGGATGTAATAATTCATACCTTTTAGAAGCCAAACCGAACAATTAAAGTGAATTTACCGACCAACCTTGTACCAGATAGAGCGCGCAGCAGATATCGGGTACAGAACCCATCATTGATACCAGTTCTGGGAGCAATAGCATGCATCCCATATATGCAACTAAGCAGTGCATACCCTGCCTCGTGTAGCAAAAGCAGAACTTTTCTGTTGAGTATTAATTAATCTGGGTGTTTCTATATATTATATATATATGTAAAGAACAAAAAGATATGAGTGTGTTTGTATGTTATAACTATAGTGCTAATTATTTAGTAACTATAATTTCCTTCAACCTATCGCAGTCCACTGCTGGACATAGGTCTCCCCCATTTTGCGCCAGATATCCCGGTCCTCCGCTTTCTCATCCAGCTCCACCAGCGACCTTTCGCAAGTCGTCGGTCCATCGGGCCGGAGGGCGTCCTACGCTACGCTTGCCGACGCGGTCTCCACTCCAGAACTCGTCTGCTCCAACGGCCATCGGTTCTGCGACATACGTGACCAGCCCACTGCCACTTCAACTTGCTGATCCGGCGGGCTATGTCGGTAACTTTAGTTCTCTTACGGATTAAATCATTTCTGATCTTATCCCTAAGAGAGACCCAAGCATAGCTCGCTCCATTGCGCGTTGAGTGACTTTGAACTTGTGAACCAATCCCGCAGTCAGTGTCCATGTCTCAGCTGCGTATGTTAGTACGGGTAGGACGCATTGCTCAAAGACTTTCGTCTTTAAGCATTGCGGAATAGTTGACGTTAAGACATGACGTAGCTTACCGAATGCCGCCCAGCCCAACTGAATCCTCCTACTAGCTCCTCTCGAAATGTGCCGGCCAAGTTGGATGGTTTGGCCCAGGTAGATACTCCTGCACAACCTCGAGACGGACGCCATCGACGCATATCGGTTGTGGCATGACACATGTCATTGAACATGACTTTCGTCTTGTCCAAATTCATGCCAAGCCCAACTCGTCGGGAAGATTCATTTAGGCTGTTCAGCATCTCCGCAAGCTCTTCCGATGACTCTGCACGATGACGATATCGTCAGCAAAACGAAGATGAGAAATACTCTCCATTGACGTTGACGCCTCGTTCAGACCAGTCCAGGGTCTTGAAGACATCCTCCAATGCGTTTGTAACAGTTTCGGGATATAACATCCCCCTGTCTCACACCACGACGCAATTGGATGGGTCTTGTCCGCTGGTCTTGGATCTGAACGGTCATCGTCGCTGCGTTGGAGAGACACTTCATCACCTCGATATATCGCCAGTCGATACCGCATCGCTGCAGAGCCTCCAGAACAGCCCAGGTTTCGATGGAGTCGAAGGCTTTCTCGTAGTCCACAAATGCCATACACAGCGGCTGGTTATACTCTTCGGTCTTCTGTATAAGCTGCCGAACAGTATGGATGTGGTCCACGGTGCTGTAGCCTTTTCGAAACCCAGCCTGCTCCGGTGGTTGGAATTCGTCAAGTCTTATGGCGAGACGGTTCGCTACAACTCTGGAAAACAACTTATAGACGTGGCTCAGAAGCGCTATCGGTCTATAATTCTTCAAGAGAGTTTTGTCACCCTTCTTGAAGAATAAGACGACACGCTTCTGGACCACGCCTCTGGTGTAGTTCCTTGGTGATGACGGCATTAAAGAGCTCAACTAATGCCCTAAGGACGGGTGTCCACCGGCTTTTAGGAGCTCTGTCGTAATACCGTCATCCCCGGGGCCCTCCCATTCCTAAGTTGCTCCAGTGCTGCACTAATCTCGCTAACGTCAACATCCGGGATATCTGCGTATAATGGCGCCTTAGTGGGGCACGTGGATCTTCGGTGTCCTCGGTCTGTGGCTGATGAGCGCTCGATGAATACAGTCGTCCATAGAATTTCTCAACCTCTTCCAGGATCTGTGGGCGAGTCGCAGTAATTGCCCATCTGCTGTCTTAAGCTTAACCAGATGGCTCCCCAAGTGGTTTTTGGAAAACTTTGGGCCCCTGTTCGCTCAATAAGGTCCTTGATGAACCTTGCTTGGAGAGAGCCTGATATTCCGGCGAAGCAACAGCAGCAGATGGCATCTCGCGTCTCAGCCTCATCAAATCCAGGGTTTCGGGAGAAAGTTTGGACGACTTAGCTCGTTTCATCGGCGGGAAATGCCTGCGACCCAGTTACACACCGCTTCACCACGTTGTCGGTTATCTCGTCCACGTCGCCAGTGGTTTCCAGCGAGTCGAATCGATTTTGAAGTTCCAATTGGAACTGTTCGGACCCATAGTGTATTTGGAGCGGCGTAGGTCTGAGAGTAGATTTTATTAAGCGAGACCGTTCGGCTGAAAACATATATTCAAAGTGCCTCGGACAAGTCGGTGATCACTACCGGTTTTAAACCTGTTGACCACTGAGACATCTTTAAATATATGTCGCTTATCCGCCATAATAAAATCTATCTCGTTCCTTGTCACAGTGTTCGGGCTCTGCCAGGTCCATCTTCTCTGAGGCTTCTTCTTAAAGAAAGAATTCATCAAGAAGAGCCCCTCCATTTCGAGGAAGTTGACCAGCATCTGCCCCCTGTGATTCCTGCGCCCCAATCCATGAAGTCCGATTTTCGATTCGCCGCGTTCTTGTACTCCCACTTTAGCGTTGAAGTCCCCCATAACAACATTGTAGAAGGTCGAAGTTGTGCCATGTATGGCTCTGGAGATATCCTCATACACGGCTTCAACCTCTTCGTCAGAGTGTGACGAGGTCGGCGCATATACCTGTACCACCTTCAGGGAGTACCTGTCGGTGAGTTTAAGTACAAGGTACGCTACCCGGTTCGACACACTACTGATTTCCACAACGTTGCTGACAAGGGACTTGTGAACCAGAAAACCACACCACCTGGGAAACCCTATCACCTTCTCGGAAGTAGAGCAAGTTCCGAGTCCAGGGTCATCGTGTCCTCCCCTCTCTCTTCGGACTTCAGATAACCCCAGTATGCTCCAGTTAATACGACTTAGCTCTTCTTCTAATTCGGAGAGGTGATGGTCCAGCCGCATCGTACGCCATTGTACGTAGCCAGTGACAGTTTTTGTAGCAGCCTACCGTAACCCGGGGATTCTTCGCACCCCCCGCCCCACCGTGACCGCGACCGCTGCCGTGGTCGGGAATAGTGGGGCTGCCGGGAACTGGGGGCCGATTCTTTGTGGCGCTTCTCATGAGGGGTAAATGCCCGTAGTCACCACGCTGGGCAGCGGGTTGGTGACCGCAGTGTGAACCAGTACGCAGGATGGCGCTGCTGCCCACCATCCGGTATAAGATCCCTTAGTCGGCTCCTACGACACCCTCGGGAAGAGTAGGGGTGGGGACACATGTATTCTATTTGCCGTCCCCACACGGCGGTAACTATAATGTTCTTGCTTAAATTGGGGCTTGAGTGCAGTGTATGGATGTCAATTGTTTTATTTTGACTACGAGTTATTGTTTAGGGTTACTCGAGTTATGTTACGGCCCAACCTCACCCTAGCCATGGTGTCATAACGTCATACTGCAAGTAAAAAACCTCTTTGTACCTGGCAGTATGAATTGACTATACTTTATATAAAATGGAATATTTTGAACTCTAAATGACATTGTTTTTAGGTAGAAAATCCTTTAAAGATGCAGACACGCAGCATATCAAATGTGCTCCCAATAAAATACCTCGAGAAAGCCCGACGCTGGAACACAAATTAACGATCTCCTAAAGATTCCCATTTCACTCAATCAAAACAAAAATAATCTAAATCACCATGATATATATTAACGTTACATGTGTCGTAACCGCCAGTACGATGACTACTCGGAGTAACGGGATACCCGTCACGAGATATTTAATCCGTCACGTGTTCATATAGGTCAAAGTCGGGATGCTCTTTAAACTTGCATTGAAACAGTGAGTGGAAGATATTATTAGGCATACCGCCTGTTGTTTTTAAAACTATAATAAGATTGGAAAAATATTATATTTCTATGAAATACTTGAAATTGATTGAAAACGAAATCTAGTCATTTGATACCTCGTGGCACTGGTATTGTTTTCCTTAATATTATATGGAGGCCGGGAATGAAATTGGTTTTGTCTATTTGAAGCTTTATTTTGAATCGTTGATTTACGAGTAAACAAGTAAATTTGAACATATTTTATATTGAGGTAACCTGGGTTACCTCAATATAAAATATGCCAGATAGAAGGCGTTTTATTACTCCGAGCTCATAATTCAATAACTTAACAATTAACCTGATTTCTCATCTATCGTAAATGACGATCCCCCATGTGCTGCCTCTGTGGTCTGGTAGTGATAAGGTAAGATTTTGATAGCTGCATGTACCGGGGGTCGTATGTTTTAAATCTCACGAGGAAACTACATAGTTACTCATTGACCCGAAGTGCTCGAGACCTCCGAAACAAGAGATCGCCTTCTTTGTCGGTCCTGCGCTACTTTTCGCCAATCATCGACTTGGAGTTCACTTAGATCAGACTCAACGACGTCCTTCCAGCGGTACCTGGGGTGGGCTACTGGGCACCGCCCAACCGGTATGCCCAGGTATTCTCTCTTCACATGGCAATGCTCCTCCATTCTCTTTAGGTGTCCAAGCCAGCAAAAACACTGGGCCTTCGTCGCATCGAGGATGTTGGATGTGGACATTATTCCCAAGATCTCGGCATTAGTGCGAATCTCGAGTCGTATTAGAACCCTTTACCCCCTAAAACCAAACGAAACTCCATTCACCGCGAGACCGGATTACAGGAAGCATAGTACGTTTTCGACTCTGTCGGCGATTGTCTGCTAGAGTTACTCTTAGAGTCCAAGAGGTCAAAGAAACGGCATGGAGTATAAGACCGTTTCTATACATTTGATCTATTAACGGTGCAGCACTGCTGTCGTGCATCAACTTACTGCTTTAGACTGCTGCTAACAGATGTAAGGTCTCTTATACCTATGAGCGTAGCCAGTCTTGGGCTCAGAGTGTGGCAACAGTGAACTTATCATCCTCCCTCCCCCAGTTTTTATTTTCTTTGTTTAAATATGTTAGAGCCAGGGTGGGGCAAGCGCCCCAGTTTGTCCCAGTATACCCGGTAATTTTACTAGCTACAGTGCCCTAATCCCGAAACACAGAAATGTAAAACACTTCTATTTCACGGGACTTCTATTTTACCTAGACGACTCAGTACCGAATCTACCACCTAGTAAATGTATGGTTCTCTCACACGTGCAGTGGACTGACACGAGATATTAAAGTTAAACTATTTGATGGATTATCACGTGGCGACCGTCTTGTAGAACTGTAAACATTATTATTGTACACAATTAAGGTCAAGTGATGTCTAACTCTGACGTCCGAAGGGTGCAGCGCTGCCCTTTCTTAGGTGAAAACCGGTTAACTGAAAATTTTCAGACATTTTACAGACACCGTGCCATCTCAGACTCAAGTGCTGATCATACATGTCTATATATATGATATAAACATGTATGATTAGCAAAATGTATATACATATATATAGAGCGTCGGTGGTTCAATGGTGTGGACTGTTTCCCGCCTACCGGGAGGGCTGAGGTTCAAATCCCGCCATGTTCCCATGTGTTTTTGGATTTTCGATAATAAATATACGTTATCCGACGCTCTTACGGTGAAGGAAAACATCGTGAGGAAATCTGCGCACGCCTCCGAAGAGATTCAAAGGTTGCGCGTGAAGTCGTCCAACTAAGGCCAAATCACCCTATACGGGTAGGCTCGTGCCCCTCCGTGGGGACGTTTAATGAGCTGATGATGAAAATTGTATGATTAGCGTTGTCATAATTATTACATTTGTCAATAGTATTGGCCCGTGTCCTCACGTAGACCCTGCCGGAAGACAACCAAAGATAAAAACAACCAAAAAAAAACTGTTACCTATGCGAAGTTACTGTGTGTACAAAATTTTCCTCTAAGGAATAAAAGCATTATTGAATTAGATTTTAAAGCAATCAGTTTTTCAAACTAGAAACACACTTCTTTGTCTTCTTCGAAATTTAAAATGTTCAGTTTGTCATATTTTATCGTATAGCCACCAGTGTTTTCACCTTCACACATCCCATGCAGACACCTTGGCAAAGGACGCACCCCTGCCATGCATTCGACGCCAGACTAGCCGACGCAAACACCGTGTACGAATAATATATAATTATATTATAATAAGAGCGTCGGTGGCTCAATGGTGTGGACTGTCGCCATCCTACCGGGAGGGCCGAGGTTGAAATCCCGCCACGTACCAATACGTTTTCAAATTTTCTAAAAATATATGTACGTTATCCGATGCTCTAACGGTGACGGAAAACATCGTGAGGAAACCTGCGCACGCCTGCGAAGAGATTCAAAGGTTGTGCGTGAAGTCGTCCAACCCGCACTGGGCCCGCGTGGACGACTAAGGCCTAATCAACCCTATACGGGTAGGCTCGTGCCCCTTGGTGGGGACGTTTAATGAGCTGATGATGATGATGATATTATAAATACGAAAGTAGCTCTGACTATCTGTTTGTTACGTTTTGACACCTAAACGCTGAACGGGATGTTTCGCATGGTGATAGATGGTAACCTGGAGACGGATATAGGCTACTTTTTGACTATCCCCCTTCCTACAATGGGGCGGCAGTTAATATGCAGCATTGCGTAAATTTCGGAGAAAGCTAAAAATTGGTATGCGGAGTACTTGTCACAAACAAAAATAGAAAAAGAAGAAGAGGCAGCGTAAAATAGTATACTGCTCTGGTAACTGGGAAAAGGGCACCGTGTGTTCCCGAATTTAACGCGAGTGAAGTCGCGGCCAAATTATAGTAAATAAATAAATGACAGATAAAAATATAGTGCGATTTAAACTAAGCACTCAGTCCGCAACAAGGAAACTTCGTTATCTTTTTATCATTTTTACAGCCTAATTTCTCTATTACGGAACGAAGGTCTTCCCTAATGAGTATCAAATCATCAATTTAAAATAAAATAGTTTAAGTTTTTATGTGCCTAGTCAGTAACAAAACATTTGTTAACATAGGTGGGATATTTATCTCACCTATAGGTTAGTTTGTACAGTCGCGCATCTTGGTAGCTTTTCTCGATTTTAGAACTGGAAAGTCAACAACATATTGAATTTAAATTTCACTTATAAATATACGATACTTTTTGAATAAATTAAATGAACGGTGTGACATGCAACCAAAGCTTACATTAATAACTCGAGATCGCTAGACCAATTTTCATGGTTTTGGTTCGTTGAATTTGTCCCCCGCCCAGAAATAGCAGAATACATCTAAATAAAAATAATGAAACTTGACGAAAACATATTATAAAAGATGAATCGAATGAAAAATTTTTCCTTATCTTACTTTGTAACTGTCAACATGTTTCCATACTTGTCAAAGTAATGACATACGTCAGAAATATGACAAATGATACGTTTACGTGTGCTCATAAATTTAAATGTTTTAAATTAGTCAGCTAAAGGTAATAAGATATTACTTGAGGTCACCGTTAGTTAGTTTCTCCAGTAATAAAAATCTTCGATGGCACCACCGGTATGAAATAGGGTTTTAAAAACATAAATACCTATATTCGCCTTAAAAAGGTACAAAATATTCCCTGATCCTATTTGCTATGAAATTGAAATTGGAAAATTTATGGATTCACTTCTGCAAGTTACTCAGAAATGCACTCTCGCGGAACAGATTTGTGTTGAAACTTCGCAGATATTTTAAAAGGAATCCATCCAGAAAAGTCAACGATCTTGCGCGTCCTTGGCTAGATACAAAATACCCAGACGCATTTGGAATTTTCAATATATTTACCATCAGGGTCACCATCAGTCATTGTTATGTATATTGGTAGTAATTCTGGGCTAAAGTGAGAAAGATAAGCAGTGGGATCTAGTGACACAAGAAAAACACCTCCTTCTACAATGTAATGTAAGGTATGTGCCGTCTTTACAATGATCTGGTCCAATAACATTCAAATGATTGACAGTCATATTTACTTAACCCTTTAACCGCAAGGATTCAAATAAAAAACACAATAGAACAGCAGTTACAGGGTTAAACATTATAGAAAATCCATAGTTTCCAGATGCACTAAAGTTTTTACATATTTTTTTTACGTATTATTATTTTATATTACGTGCATGGTGGTTGCGTCTACTGCTTTTATCATTAATTGTTTTTTTGTCACATAGAGGCTTCTGGAATGCTAATCACTTAAGAGATTATCTAGCCTGTACTCCATTGTTTCTTTCTGTCTTCTTAAATTGTCATGCTATGTATGAATACTCATAAATAAAAATTAAAATTATTAAGACATGGTCACGTATGTCGCAAAACCGATGGCCGTTGCAGCAACAAGTTCTGGAATTGAAACCGCATCTTGGCAAGCCTAACGCAAAAACAAACATTCCAAGTTAATGATTTATATGGTTACAAATTAAGGACAATTTTTTACACTAATGTAATCAAATATTTTACCGATATCGATAAAAGCTCTCTTGCTATATATAAATTAATATCGACAGCACGTTTTAACCTTTGGCACTTCTCTCATGGCTACACTATGACAATTTCAGA
>PQWD01014263.1:0-16278 GCA_019425675.1 Leucinodes orbonalis | reverse complement strand
AGTCGATGTCTCTAAGTCGGGGGTCGATTCTTTGCGCTCACGTTCGCGTCGCATCGGACGCTGCCGAGACGTCCCGCTCCAGTACGCGCAGGGTTAGATTTCGTGTTGTACACATTTCGAATTCTTTCTTTGTCAATATATTGGTGGTACACTCGGTACTGAGTCGTTTAGTAGGTACCACCGCAGTGCCAGATATCATTCGTAAAATAGGTATGTTTTGCACTTCTGTGTTTCGGGATTGCGGGCATTGCAGCTTGTAAAATTACCGGGTATATGAGACCTAACATCTGTCGTCTCAAGTGACGGGCGCAGGGCAGTGTTGGCGGAAAATAATATCAGGTACTATTATTTTAATTTCATTCAACACTGCATCTGTGATGGTCAGGCGTATCACTTACCACCAGATGAGCGAACTGACCGTCCCGTTCACATTATCACATAAAAAATTTAATAAATACCACACAACGGAAAGTTATTTCGTAATTTTTGTATTCTGCTTTAATGTTCAGAGTGTGTAAAATCTGATATAGGTTACTAACTACTTACTAACATCTGTTAGTAGTATTATGTCAATTAATGTCTTGAAACTGAGTTAAAATATTTATAGTTTTAAAGACAGGCTCCATTTAATGCCCACCGTAAATGGAGTGGGTTGAAGGATCAAAGTTGATAAAAAAAAAAACAAATAAGATCTCATATCGGATACAACTGACTATAATTTGAAACTCATTAGAAATTGTTGTTTTGCCAACTGCTATTAATGTATCCCATTTTTTCAGCTCCACAATAAATACTTTGAAAATATCATCATTAATTAAACATATCATAAATCAATCAACTTATAAAATCAATATCTTTCATCACTTTGCCATTTCACGAACCCTCGGTTTTTCTAGAACAAACGCATAACCATAACAGAACTCGAATCGTATCTTCGCAGCATCTGCATCACTGCACTCAATCATACGGGACACACGGAACCCTCTATTTAATTGACGGGCCACTCCATCAAAACCTTGAGGTGGTGTTAAACCCACCACAAACTGAAACACACTTTATTCCGTTTTGATAGAGTTTCAAAATCAACTTTGGTAGAGTCCGCTAAGATTTCTCATTGCAAACTTAATGTTGCTGCTGTGCGATTGTGGACTCTATTCGGTTGGGGGGATGCTTTATTTGTCGAGTTGTCAGACGTGGCTGTCAACACTAAACGTCACGCGTCAGTGACGGAGACGCTTCTGAGTCTGCACGCTGGTCGCTGATGGATATTGTGAAGAAAAATTTTTAAGGGTTAAGACTGAGTGAGACTATAGACAATTATTGTATTATGCAACTATGTTTATGGCTCTTTGACAATTTTTATTCCGCGAACTTTCGTTTCCATTCACTGAAAGCGTTCGCGGCAAAAGTCTGCCCATCGCGTCAGTTCAGCAGAATTTTCATTCATAATCACTTCGCTCGCTACATGTCAGTGACATAGTAGTTTGATTTTGTATCCTTTTAATGACGCGTTCAAAAATTTTAATGAATATGTCATAAATTTAACAATAAGTCAACGTGTGTGTCAAGTGGCTCGGACATTTTTGTTGATATTTCTTCGTGATTATGGTTCTTATTAGATATTTTATTATAAGTTAATTTATTGTTTATCTAAGGCTGAAAGCAAGCTGGAAGTCACTTTTTGTATCAGTCCATTTGACAGGAGATCGTCCTTTATGATTTTATATACAAAGCAATACAAAACATTGTATAAATAAAAGTAGGTAATATGATGCCTTTATAATATGATACAAACATTTCAAAATCACAAACGAACACTATCAAAGTTATGCTATTGGTTAGTATAACTGCGTTTTCAATGTTATATGTAATTTTACTGTCTGTCACAGGCAGTTAAATTACAGGACAATGAGCTATGAAATTCGTTACGTCACAAAATAGCAGCTACACTGTGGTCCCAATATCGAAATCACGTTTATTATAAGCGACTGTGGCCAGTCACTTACTAATTTTATAACAAGAAAAACATCAATAAGTCATACTTATAAGAGTTTGTATATATCACAATATCAAAAAAAATCTAGAGAAAATCTCAAACTCGCTTGTATTCGCACCATGCTCACTCCCTATAAGTCTGGAGTACTAACATTGTGTTTGACGATTATATTGGTTTTCGACACCTCAATTACTCTACTAATAACCAACCAGCGTGTATCATGTTTATGTAAAGTTGTGCTGAATTTGAGACACGGCAAATTGCTAAATTAGAATTATATTGAATTTTACAACATTTTTATAAACACAAAAAGAACTTATAAAGAATACACGGCTGATTAAAACTTTATTTTCCAGTGATACTAAAACGCTGATCCTTTCTAGAAATATGGAAAAAATATTTAAGACTGATCCTCAACCACTACAAGCAAAAGTTAGGACCTCAACAAAATGAAGAACCTAGAAGTTCCACTTTACATGTAAACGATCGGGCCACTGCTCTACCCAGGAAGTCTATGGAAATAACGTCTGAGAATCAAAAAGCCAATTAACTTTCTGTTCATTAATAGAAACTTGTGGTTTATTATCTCCCACCTAGACAATAGGTATCGTGGTCGAGCTTTCCACCTAGCTTCCGTTCGTACATTCGTTAGAACTAAGTCCACTCAGTCATGGCGTTACGTACTCGAGATAGCTACTAAAAATAAACCTACCGAAACCAACCCCAGCCGCCCTTGGCACAAAAACCCGACCTATCAATCAAACGTCACGCGGCTGCTGTAAAGTAAACACGCGACAGGTCAAGAGCCCCCCTCCCCCGGGGGGTGGGTGAGGGGCGAGGGTCGAAGGGGGCAAGACTCGGACTTGATTGATTTCACATTGACGTCTACACGTATTCGGAGACGTACTGGGATCGAGGTGAATTGATAGTTGTTAATATTTAGTACTTTTTATTCCAGTAACTTTTTAGTAACGTATTTCATGATTAACATCATAACTTTTACTTACGGAACTTATTGATAATGTTCAAGGGTTAAAAACTTTATACTTCTTAGAAACTAAATGCGAGACTAGACAAGAAAGACAAGATATTAGGGTACAGATTTTGATTTATTTAAATTGTATGATGTCGGTGGCTAGTGGAGGCTGTATGAGGATAGCAGAGGACCGATCTGGCGCAGAATGGGGACGACCTATATCCAGCAGTGGACTGCGATGGGTAGAAGAGATAAATTGTATGAAAAAGCCTTTCAGCACATGAGGTGAAATAAAATATGTCTTATAAGATTAAGAATTCTTATAGAAATGTAAGCACTTACAGAAAACGAAATATACCTTGGTTTCAAGCATGAAGAATCTAAACATTTTATTCTCCTTTAGGCCCTAATTCGCACAAGACTGAATATGACCTAGGCCTCGCTTAAAAAATCTTCACCTACACCGGTCTGAAGCTAGTTACATTCAAAGGTTGGCCATACATTTTTGTTGATAGTTTGTCCATCTAATGAGTATCATATTTTCAGGCCATTTTTTAATCAATCGGTTCTTTGAGCTAAATGTGCCTGTTGCACCAAACTCTACCTCGATCAACACCCACACCTTCTTTTAAGAATCTTATCAGATTCATATAAGACATTTTCTATCATTTATCTTTTATAGGTTGCCAGCAATTTACACTGAGTACCTTCAAGTCATATTTGTTTTCGCGTTGCGTGTTCAAGATAGCAAAGTATTGCCATAATTTAAGTTTTTAAAAGGAACTAGGAAGTAATTGTTAAGAAACAAATTAATTACGCAGTTCAACACTAACTTTGTATAAAGAAGGTGATTTGCTTACTCGGTGTTATGTGTTACATCTCAACTACACCACACGGGTCGTCGTCAAGTATCAACACATGTCACGCGCACTATACCTCCCTCAAATATTAATTCTCATCATATCGCTAGTGATTGACGGCTGTCTGCGAAGGATATATCCGTCACGGGCGCGGTAAACACCCCCCACAGCTACCCGCCCTGCCCCCACTGAAATATCTCAATCTTTAGCGCGATTTATTGATTGATAGATTGATACCGTACCGCCGTATTTCAATGCGAGTTTCGGACCGATATTAATTCAAGATTTTTGTGAGGTTATATAGCGGTGGATTGTTAAATGCTTATTTATTTTTAACAACCACATGTAAGATGTAGACCGTCGGTGGCTCATTAGTGTGGTCTGTGTGCCTTCCGATCTGGAGGACGCAGGTTGGAATACCGCCATGTACCAATGTGTTTACGAGTTTTAGAAATTATATTTACGTTATCCGACGCTCTTACGGTGAAGGAAAATATCGTGAAGAAAGCTGCTCATGCCTGCTAAGAGATGCACTGGGCCCGCGTAGACGAATAAGGACCATACACCCTTTTAGGCTTGTGCCCCTCGGTGGGGACGTTCAATGAGCTGATGATGATGACATATAAGATAAAAGGTGTCATATATGAAAACTACGTCATCACGCTATTATGTAGTTTCTTGTTAGTTTTGATGAAGTAAAGAATTCACATAGAGCTCTTTGGAGGAAGCTGGATGAGAAAAGCGGAGGACCGTGATATCTGGCGCAAAATGGTGGTGACCTACGTCCAACGGTGGACTGCGATCGAGAGAGAGAGAATGCTCTTTACTCTTCTGAACATATTTTGTGCGTGATTTATATATTTTATGTTTGTCTGATTCAAATAATGATTAATGTACATAACTATGCCTGTCAATCAATCAGTAAAATATTTTTATACGTTCTTATTAGAAACACATTCCTTATGTTTTTATGCTTTATATTTATTTCGATTGCCATTGTGTGGGCAGTTGTCTTGGTCAAGAACGCCGATTCAAGATTGACGTCCTTATGACTCCAAATGAATAAGTTGACGACTCCAATCGAATCGCACATCCATAATTGCTTGACCGAACATCATTTAAGTATTCAATATCCAATTGCACAAATATGTAAATTGTTCTTTGATTTTCTAGTCACCTATAATAGGTTAGAAATCCGATCGCTCTGATCACAGGCATAACATTAGTGTAGTAGTTTGTTATAATACTACTGCAGCTTATGCTGAAACATGTCATCAATTGGCCAATGGGTTTTTTTTTATTTTGTTTCTGTTATTTAAACGTCCCCACCGAGGGGCACGAGCCTACCCGTGTAGGATGTATAAGTAGGCCTAAGACGTCCTCGCGGGCCCAGTGCAGATTGGCTAACTTCATGGACAACCTTTGAATTTCTTTGTAGGCTTCGTCACGGTATTTTCCTTCACCGTAAGAGCGTAGAACAAACGTCCATTTAATATAGATTTCCTTCATCGTCAGAGCGTCGGATAAACGTGTAATTTTGGAAATTCGAAAAGACATTTGTACGTGGCGGAATGTGAACCTGCATACTCCGGATCGGAAGGCAACAGTCAACACAAGTGAGCACTTATTAGAGCTTAAGGCCAATAAATTATTTTCTTGCAAAATTGAGAAAAGTTGCGGGTAATATGATGATGAAATCACATTAAATTTCATGGTAAGGTAATTTTGGCTACGCTTTCATGTTGTTCAGTGCGTATTTATTGTCTACATCAAAGTGACCATTCCGCAGTGGTCGACTAATACCGGTTGTCATACAGTCACACAATTAAAACACTACACGTCAATTAAGGTTAA
Source organism: Leucinodes orbonalis (assembly GCA_019425675.1). Classification (NCBI taxonomy): domain Eukaryota; kingdom Metazoa; phylum Arthropoda; class Insecta; order Lepidoptera; family Crambidae; genus Leucinodes; species Leucinodes orbonalis. Next base: position 10,592 of record PQWD01014263.1, on the reverse strand, counting down.
AACGCGTCAATCACACCGACGGACAGATTTCTCGTTCATATGCCGTTTTAATACACGCTTTTACTCGCCCTTGAGCGTACCTGCAACAAATGAAATCATAATCAGGCATTTTAATTAAATAACAATGTAAATAGAGGACATTGTTGGAGAATAAATATCCACTGACATTATAATAAATAAGTGTGATTTAAAGGTTTTATTTTTAAACTCGCTGGTCGTCGCGGTATTACGTAAGTATAAAGTTATATTTCCCCGCAGTAAAATATAACCTAAAAGCACACAGCTCACGTGACACGCGTTAAAACATTGCTTTATATTTAAAAAATAAAAGTAGCCTATGATTTGGTTTACTAGATCTGCTACCTGCCAAATAAAGTCCCGTCCAAATCGGTCCAGCCGTTTCGGAGATTACCCGGAACAACCCTAGCTGCTGTACGCAGCAGTAAGTCATTATTGGCTAATTATTATCTGCTATTAAAAACCTACGTTGTATCAAAACAAAATGTTTTCTTTTTCCAATATTTTCATTTAATTGAAATGTAACCAATACATAGCTTCCCTGCACCTTTGTTCCTATGGCGAGAACACTTCGGCATGGACCATTTCCAGCCGAGCGCATACGGAACAATCGTAAAGACACGATCCAGCTTAACCGGCGCGTTCCGATAAAAAATAATACCATTCCTGGCGTACATTGCCAACTGAAGTTATTGTCCAGACCGTTACTGCTCCTACAGAATCGCCTATCCGCTATCCCTCTCGCACACCCCCCAATAGCCTAGAACAAAGCAGGAGCACTAAAATTTTATTCACACGTGGGCCCGAGTGCATAATGCTAAAAAGAAAGATAAGTTCGTATTTATACTATCTCAATGCGATATTTCGTTGGGACCGTCACCGTGGAGTGTTCGATTACAATTTAAAGTCATGATGGCGGGTTGGCGTTCGAAATTTGAATTCGCAACCGCTGCCAGCTTGCATGCGATTTTCGACCGTATTTAAATTGTTTTGGGTGCATTATGCCGTGGCTGTTATTGGCAAATGAGTCTTTATATTTTGCAAAACTAAGGTCGTAACTGCACCACAGTGCAGAAGTAGAGGAGTATGTGACAAGAGTGGAACTCGTTTATTTTTAAATTATATTATACTATTTTATAATGTTGTCTCATTACAGTGCACTTCGCTTCCAGCTTTAGTGTGAAATAAATAAGAGAAATATAATAATTTGCTTATTTCACATTAAATTATTACGTAACTGATTTTTGTCAACAAAGCATACAATTAGACTTTATTATAGTCTTGTTGGATTGCTTCATAACATAAATAAAGGACTTTTATTTATATTTATCTAAAAACTAATAAAATAAAATTGAAAAATTATTTACATATTTAATACATATTAAATTCATTTTGAACTCTTTTAAATTATCACTTCATCCCATGTTGTATGGTGAGGACCAGTCCGGCAATGGGACGTTTCCTTTGCAATGTTTCGGGCGGACTTGCCGGGTATGACACATACCGCCCATAGGTACTATTACTCAGTTTGTCACACTAAAGTGCCTGTAACAAGCTTGTACCATGTCCATTTTATATCAAATAAAGACGATATTATATTGAAATAATTATTTATGTTAATTTATGGGATCGTCTTTAAATAAATTCACATGTAAATAATATGAGACTTACTACAACACAGTAGTTCCTAAATTAGTAAAAACCGTTCTAAAGTATTTGATTTATTTGCACGATTGACAGTTTTACGATTTTACTATAATGGTCGTTTTATATTTGGGAATAGTAATAAATCAGGTTTTTACAAGCTGTAAATGAAGTTTAGGATTAGCTACAAGTTGCATGTATTATGAACTCGTTGAACCCGGTTTCTCTAGAAAAAAACTAGACATTTGATTACATCATGAGATAGTTTCTTTAAGTTTTAATACTGTGGACAGTCACATCTATAATATAAAAATGAATCGCAAAATGTGTTGGTAAGCGCATAACTCAACAACGCCTGGACCAATTTGGCCAATTCTTTTTTTAAAATGTTCATTGAAGTCCAAGGATGGTTCTTACGGCGAGAAAAAAACGAATAATTGCCGGGAAAACCCTTTTCTTTTTCACATACAAACGTTTTCTAACTAAAACGTAGAATCAATTTCAGCTTTATTGCTATTATAATATAAAGTTCATTAAAATTACTTACTTTTAAATGCTTATAGGGTTTTATTTAATTATTTTTAATTACACCGAATTATTACCAGGATGACGGTTCTGTTCACGATAATTTTTGCAAAGAATATAAAAAAGGTAGGAACAAAACACTGCCACATTACAAATTTTTCTGACAGGACGAAGTCTGTCGGGTCAGCTAGTTTTATTTATTTATTACATCAATTCACATAATGACTTACAGTTTTCCTACACGTCATCATGCCACAAAAAAAGTATAACAAACACTAAAACGTTCAGAAAATAAAGATACGTAATAAAATACATTATAAATACGTCAAATTATAGGTTTTAAAATGCATTTCTCATACAAACTTAAATAGTTCATTTACAATGAGATATGAATGTTACATTAATTTAAGTTTATTCTCTATAAGGTATATACAATTTATGTCTAATTTGAAAATGTCAAATAATTGAAAATTTCAAACAACAAATAAATTGATTAAAAAAGACAAAATAAAAATATATTTACTAAAATTAAAGCCATAGTATTAAATTAAAGGTCCATATTTTTTTTATAATTATAACAAGTCAAAAATACATTATAAATACGAGAAATTACATCAAATTTTAGTCTGCTTTAAAATTTCATAATTGTGTGAGAGCCTACGAGATAATAATTTGGCCTCATAGAAGTACGAAGTAAGCTACAGGTTACAGTTATGCATCAGTTGCACAGTAGTTCCTCGTCCAGCAGTGGACTTGCTGGACTAGTTTTAAACTTTTGGGACGCCAAATTTTTCATGGACAATGATCTTTGTCGTCAGACACGCTAATGACCATGGTCTAAGGTCCGAAATCTCCAATAACTCTAGTACGGGAGACTTTTCTAAGGACGTTATAGCTGTACCAGTACATTCGTTCCAGGAACTGTAGAACTGAAGCCATCCGTCACTGCGGGCGCCGCCCACCACGAGCTCGTGACGTCACAGCCTTGTTTTATGACAGTTGCCGCTGATTTTATGGTCGTAAATAATTATAATGAAGGTACGTTTCTGTGCTCTCGCCCACTGCGGTTTTGCACTGGTGCTTTTAAAACGCAACTTTCGATTGTTTTTTTTTTATTTATTTGTAAAGCAATAACAGTATTTTGATTAATCTTTGCTATGAGTATCCCTGATAAATTATGTCAATTTTAAACGAATGGCTATATATATAAGTAGTCGATTATTTCTAACAGACTAACGATTATATCTGGAAACCCGCCATCTCTTTAAACAGTATTACAATAATATTACTTGGTCTTTTATAGCACAAAAATGCTGACGTATCATTATAACAATACTGTTTTAAGAGATTGCGGTAACCCCCCTGGTAGTAAAATGCCATTACTTTTTTCTAATTCAGGAAAAATGCGCTTCATATGTGTAAAAGCTGCAAAATCAGTTTAATTGATTTAATTTTATAAAAACGAAATATTTGCTTACTTATATATAATTATCCGAACTCATGCCACTACGTTAAGTCTTCTTTTTTGTAACCTAAATCACTTCAACATTACAACATGCACTTTAACACGTGCAAAACGAATAAACGCTAAACATTTTTCGGTCGCCAGTGCGAAAGTCATTTTTATTATCGTCCCGTTTATTCTGATGTTTCATTCATATCTTATATTTATGACTTTCAGCGTAGATGGCCCGACGATTGATTGACCTCGTGAGTCTTACGATCTAAAAATGACATGTAAAATTCCACTCGACGAATAGTGATGTGTCATGTCACACACACATCATCATCATCAGCTCATTAAACGTCCCACCGAGGGGCACGAGCCTACCCGTATAGGGTGTTTAGGCCTTAGTCGTCCACGCGGGCCTAGTGCGGGTTGGACGACTTCACACACAACCTTCGAATCTCTTCGCAGGCGTGCATGAAGGTTTCCTCACGATGTTTTTCTTCACCGTAAGAGCGTCGGATAACGTACATATATTCGAAAATTCGAAAACACATTGGTACGTGTCGGGATTTGAACCTCAGCCTCCCGGTAGGAAGGCGACAGTCCACACATTGAGCCACCGACGCTCAACGCTTTCATGTACCTTGTGTACATGAAAACTTTAATTTATTTGCGAATGAAATGAAAAGCAATCAGACCATTATGTAACATCGGCTAATATAGAAAAGGTACTTGCGATCCGAGAAGGGTCGCAATTGTAACTAACTTGGAGCACAGAAATATTAAGGAGTTACTGCATTCTGTAATATCAATGCCAGTTCTACAATTAGTTTTTAATATATAAAATGTAATTAGCTGGATAAAGTACCCAATGAATTTTCGAAATAGGAGGGCTTTTGACGATACCTGTCTAAGTCTTGTGCGTGTTCACAGATTACTAAACTTAGCCTGCAATTGGAAGGACGTCCACAGTGCACCTAGGTTGACTGAAATCCAAAAATGTCAAATTCAAATTCAATTCAAAATTCTTTATTCAAATTAGGCTTACAAAAAGCACTTATGAACGTCAAAATATACAAAATATAATAAAAAACATGAAAAATACTAAACTAAAATATGAATTTTGATGCTTTGAAAAAAAGCGCTTCAGTGGATTGGCCTGTTGAAAGATGTGCCAAAATCCTTGACGTGCAAAGTACACTAATATTATTATATAAATAAATCAATTAATAGCTACTGACATACAAACGCATTCTAGTCCTAAACTAAGCATTAAGCCTGTAATATGTACCATATTAAACAACGGAAAACATACTTATGTAATATTTATTGTAAATACATGAATATTATACATAAAAAGTTTTGTGATGTATTACTGTTTAGGAGCAGTGAAATCAAAGGTAAAAAGACTACCCTAACAAAGAATTTTTAGGTGAAAAATAGCTGATAAAATATACGGAAAATCGTGACGCTACGCGATCACAGAAGTTAAAAACGCGACGCAACACTAGTCGAGATATTGAGCCAATACCAACATTTAAATATAGCAGGCACATTATGAGACGAAAAAACCCCTTATCATAGATCAATGTCAGATTTGTCATTAATATCGTAATGCGGAATGTTGTCGCATAAAATCATATTATACATGCGTATCGCGGCAATAACATCGAAATTAATAATCGCTCGTCGGACAGAGTGTTCGTGATCAACCTACCGGGAGCAGTGACCCAATTTGTCTTTATTTCGTTTAAAAGACTTACTTCATTCGGAAAGAACTAAGAGGTAAGGCTTTTTATTTAAGTTGTCGACGAAACTAAAAATAAACTGTAACTATACAACAAAGTGGAAATAGAATGCACTCAAGTGATTTAACGTAAATTGAATTATTTAATAAAAAAAATATAACAATAAAACCTTCTCCTGAATGTAACCAATACTTTTGTAAAAACCCCATCGAAATCGCTTCAGCCAAACGCGGACAAACATACATACATAGTAACAGGTCAAACTGAGAACCTCCTTTTTTGAATCCGGTTAAAAAAGGAACAAAATCTTTATTGAATTAAGTCTTTCGTCGAGCCTCAACATAATATCAAAAAGTCCCCGTCACGCGGCTCATGAGTAAAAATTACATTTTCGTAGTCGTCAAATTATCAATATTTTGACGTCGATTGTTCTTGATCTTTTTTTGTCAATAAAAAGCAATTAGTCAACTAAAACGTGAAAGTTTTTTCGAAAATCTATATCAAATTCGTAAAGGACATAAGTCGATTTGAAACACGAGCAGCGCTTCGTATGCGCTGGCGCCGCTCCAAATTCCAGCTGTAGAAACATTCACGAAGTGCTGTCTACAAATATGGTGAACTGCATAAACTATTGTGAGTTATTAGTAAAGAAATGAGCAGATCTTAATAAATATCGAAATAATGACTACGACAAATGGTTTCAATTTTCTTAATGGTACTGCCTTACTTCCAGAGCTGGAATGCATTAATACGATGTTCTGAAATAAATGTTTCAGTTTCTTTATGAAATGACTTATGAATTAGAGACGTATTTTATATAAAAAGATGATTATAACTTAATCACCTTTTTTATATTTTCGAATATAAAAAAGGTGATCTTATGTGTTTGGATATTCATTTGTTTTATTTTATTATAGCTGCTTAAAAGCTAGCGTGGAAATCAACAAGAAAAACCTATATTGATAGGACGGAATTTCCGCAGCTAATCTTTGATCACCGTGTTGCATTCTGATTGGAATTTCAAGAATTTCGCAACAACACAATTAATCCTTTCCCAAAATTACCCGAAAACTGCAGACCAATAAATTGGAAACAAATCAACTTATTTATATCATAACAAATCGGAGCGCAGATTGACTGCGCTGCGTTTACCTTGTGCATACTGCACGTTTTCACCTGCAACGGCTGCACTGGCTTGTGTCAGTGCATTGTTTACGCGAGAACCGACGCCTTCACTTTACGCTTTGGCTGGCCAGTTTGCAAATGTTTAAGCAATTCACATATAGGATATAGTACCGTGTAAGAGGGTCGGTGGGTCAACGGTGAGGACTGTTGCTCTTCTACCGGGAGTGCTGAGGTTCAAATCCCGGACACGTATAATGTTTTCGAATTTTCGGATTATTATGTACGTTATCTGACGCTCTTACTGTGAAAGAAAACATCGTGAGGAAACCTGCGCACGCCTGCGAAGAAATTCAAAGGTTGTGCGTGAAGTCGTCCAACCCGCACTGGGCTCGCGTGTACAACTAAGATCTAAACACCTATATGAGTAGGTTCGTGCCCCTCGGTAGGGACGTTTGATGAGCTGATGATGATTATGCTTTCATACCCCCACATAAAAATGTATACGGTTCCTACTTTAAACGTTTTAGAAGTATATCAACCATATATACACTAGTTAATATATTGAACCCTGTCAATTGTTCAGCAAACGGCTTGTCATAAAGTAACTGTGTTTACTTCTGCTTTCTATCTCTGTAACTTTGATGTTTTACTATCCAGGTCGATCATAGCTCAAAGCTAATAATGGAGCTTTTGTGTTGATATCACAGACATCCGAATATACAATTAGACTGGACAAGCCGCCAAGTTTATAGGCAGTCCTAGTGTCGCAATTTCTTTTCGGTTCTTACCTGTGAAAAGTTATTATATTTCTTGGTAAATTTACTGATTCATTGCGATGATGGCATGTTACAATTGCACAGGATGGCATTTTGGGAAAAAACGGTAATTTCTTCTAATATTCGTGCGTCCTGACTCGTCTCACAGAGCGAAAACTGGCAGCCAGTGTATGCTCGTTGAGCTTACATTTGTCGCACTTAAAAACGCGGCTTGCCCCATCTCCTATATGGGGAAATCTGTGGTTGATATTATATGCCATCTGAAACATTGCATATTTTTAAATTGTTGACATATCAATTTTAATTGTATTATTATTGTTGTAAAATTAAATCTCGAGATGAATAATCTGCCTTTTAGAATTAATTAATTAATATACTAGTAGAACATAATAAACATTGTTATAAATATAAAATTATTTCTTTATTTATAACAATCAAATGATTTTTTGAGTTTAAATTGTGAGTAATCTTTATATGACACTTTGGTTCAATATTATCGTTTTCTTGATGCAGTTTTCATTCAAATGCTCTTTCCAAGATGCATAATATATATGCATAGTTTGTCCCTGATTTTTCAAAACCCATAACATCTCTGTCGTCATTATCATTAATCGACACTATATGCCTACCGCCAAACGAAACCCCACTGTAATGATTTTTACGCTAGTAATCAGTATCCATCGCCCACCCGCGACCTTTACTGAGTCATCGGTGCGTTTTGCTGGGTTCTGCTGTGGGTCAGCTTAGACTTCGTTTGTCATTCCGTAGACGCTTCTCAAGAACCTTACCCCTCCATTGGCCATCAGTTCTCCTTCCATCCAATATGCAGCTTAACTCAAATACGTGAAATAGTTAAACTAAAATTAAATCTCAAAAAGCATGTTCAGAGACGCATCAATCTAAAAGTCCATTTTAACCTGCGCAGGAGTTAACTAACGACGCATCTTCAGGGATTTGGAGCGTCACGCTATTTCTGTGCGCTGACTGACGGACAGACGTATTTACGACACTACATAATCCTGAATTCCTGTTTTAAAGAGCCCAATTAATTAGTAGGTAGGGTAGATATTTTTGTGATGAATTTTAAGTGGTGCGAGTTTCAGCCTGGTCATATATAAATGTTGATTTATAGTCAGTAATGTGTTCTTAAAATATGTTTCTACTGATATATAATATGCGAGTACTGTGTTTACTTTTCGACTAAACCTAAACCGTTCCTAGTGTAATTTATCTAAAAGATATTTATTTTTGTTGAGTTCAGGATACAGAATTATTAAGTCGGATACAAATTTTGTATCACGACTTATATCACGTTACGTTTGTAATATAACCTGGATCCGTTAATTTAACAATCATAGTTTGATAACACCACAGACATCCGAATATACAATTAGACTGGACAAGCCGCCAAGTTTATAGGCAGTCCCAGTGTCGCAATTTCTTTTCGGTTCTTACCTGTGAAAAGTTATCATATTTCTTAGAAAAATTTACTGATTCATTGCGATAATGGCATGTTACAATTGCACAGGATGGCATTTTGTGAAAAAACGGTAATTTCTTCTAATATTCGTGCGTCCTGACTCGTCTCACAGAGCGAAAACTGGCAGCCAGTGTATGCTCGTTGAGCTTACATTTGTCGCACTTAAAAACGCGGCTTGCCCTATCTCCTGTATTGGGAAATCTGTGGATAACACAAACATATTTTTTACTAATGTCATTATCAAGTGCTTGATATGCGTTGTGAGAATTTACAAAAACAACCCTAACGTGACATCAAACGGGTAACTTTTGAATCAGTCAATACTCAATACTAACGTACCAATGTTGTGTCAGAGTAATGAGTACCAATTACTAACTTCTTTAAAGGGAAACACTAATGACAATATAACAGACCGAGATGTTGAGCGAATTTGAACCGTAACCCATAAAATTAAGAACTCAAAGTTTCGAAACTAACTCGACACCTTATTCCTTCAAATTGAGCGTGTTTACTTAAGCAGTCAATTAAAAAAACAAGTCAAAAAGTCAGCGGTTCCCAAACTGGGATCAAAAAAAACAGTTTACTAATGTATTTTCTCAATTGAATCGTACTATCTATTTTTAATTATTACTTAGAATATTGTGTTGTAAGGCTCTTTATTTGAAAGCATGATTTCTTTGTATACTTCTAATAGGCTTTGGTGATCCATTAGTGTCTCATTTGCTATTCAGCAGATAACTTTTTTTCGGTTAGGCTTTTCGTTGTTGGACTAAGCTCATACGCGCATGTATAACTGTCAGCCTAAAAAGTGCAGCTCCTTAAGGATGATGCCCGCAAGGAAAGTATATTCAAATAAAAAATAATATTTTTACACTTTAACAACCATTGGCCTAGAATCATTAAGTCAGTACTACGGCCACACACGGCTACCGGGCACATTTAAATACGTATTCGGAACATGAAAAGTCAATTAGTTCGCGATCGCAGCGCCACCTTTAATTGCATCAACAGATGCGCGCGCGCATGACTGGAGTGTGGGTGTTCGGTGCGTGCGACGCATTTTTATGCAGATCATGTTTAATTGTGATTCGATACTCGATTCTTAATTGCCGATTGAGTTTGTACGGAATTCGCTGAGTTCTTTATGGGTTGTATTCTATTTAGGTGTAAAAAAATATTTTAGTTACTTTTAGGGATTGTTTAATTAAGATCTTTTAGTTTTATTAATGCATAATATTTCATCAATGTCGTATACTTGATCGGAATAAAAAAATACATGATGCCTTTCGAAAAATGCATTTATTTTTAGGGAAGCAACCATATATTTTTAACCCATCTTTGGTTCGATTTCAATGGGATTTCTTACTCTGGCACTCGTATGACAAGGTAATTAGTAGGAACACTAGTAATTTTCATTGATTGATATCCTAAATCCTAGATTTAATTTTATGCGTCACATCCTATTAATTTTCTTTTTCTTGACTTATTTTGTCGATTGTTACAACTCCTTTTACTACCAAGTACCAAATAAATAAAAATTGTTCACTAAATCTGATAGCCATTCTAAATTTAATCAACTAGTTTTGCTTTGAAATATTTCAAATGTCGAGCTAACTCATCCGAGCCCTCGTCGGTGACATATCTTTATTTTTATAGATCACCATCTCGGAGATACAGATACAGATAAATTTCCGTCAACCAAACGAGCGACGACATAAATCGCGGGTTACGTGGACCCTGTCCAATAGCCAAGATATAAGCTGTTTTTAAATATAACATGTTGTTTTACTAATTTCGCTTTATTTTGTTGAGTCATCATCAGCTCA